>PVLA01006842.1:0-115796 GCA_004027455.1 Hydrochoerus hydrochaeris | reverse complement strand
CCCCTATCCTCCCCTCTCCTTGCACTCCCCCTTTGCCCCCCAACCCTCCATCTCCTCACGCTCCACAACCCTCTCCTCTCCCTTCCCCTTCTTGCCCTCCCCCACCCACAACCCCCACCACCATCCCAGGCAACAGGCACAAATGCACACAGAGGCCTCCTTCAGCAACACTGCGGCTCTTTATTACTCAGGCATGGTCCGCTTCAATTGGAGTCTTCTTATTCTTACTCCTTCCTCTTCTTATTCTTGCTGCCTCCTGATTTTCTGCAAGCACACCTCTTTCTCCCTCTTGGTCTTCCTTGGAGTCTCTTCCCTGGGGATCCTGCTACCGTCCTCCTCCACTGTCGCCTCAGATGTTGTCTCCTCAAACTCAGGCAGAGGGTTCTGCTCCGAATATTCAGGTGCTGGATCTGAAAGTTGGGCCACGGGGTCCTCCTCATCGGCGCTCCCATGTTCACTCTGATTTTTCACTGTGTTACAGACTACCACCTCAGAGCGCCTGCTGTCTCTGTTGGGACTCTGGGCCAGCACTGATAAATCATGATTGATGACTGGCTGTTGCTGGAAGGAAAGAAGAGAAGTCGGATTAGTCTGGGTCTGGAGGGCCCTGCCCTGCCCTGCTCTGCCCTTCCCTGCCCAGCAGGAGGGGGTGGGACCAGGGGGAAGGGTTGGGTCCAAGAGGGCAGGAGGGCCAGGGACTACAGGCTAGGGTGGGACTGCAAGGCCTAGAGCAGGACACAGACAGAATCTACTCACAAGCTCTGTTTTCTGTTGCTCAGTCACAGCCCAGATCTCTGTTTCAGCAAAGGTCTCTGCCTCAGGCAGGAAGTATGGGTCAGCCACATTCTCTGCCTCCACCTGCAAGCTGTTTGTGTCAGCTGAGCCCTGATCCTCAGCGGGGCACTCGTCCCCAGATGACCTCTCATCCTGGGCCGAGCTTTCTCCCCGGGCTGAGCTGGCTCCCTCAGCTGAGTTCTCGGCCTCCTCGTTCCTCGGAAAGGCATTTCCCGATTCTTCAGGTTGGTTGAATGGATTCAGGGCTCGGTTGAATGGATTCAGGGCTCTTAACCAATTAAGTAGCCACTTGTCCCGTACCGGGCGACTTTCTCTATCCATGCCAGAGGCTTCGGCCTTCCGGACCTCAGGCCACGTTCCTGCTTCCGCTTGATAGTCTGGTGTAACTCTGGCGGGCTACGGAACCTCACCCTACCTTTATAGCGTCACTCAGCCTCATGCCAGCCAATGAAAGCCCTGGTCAGGTTGGGACGTTACAATGCTCTACTCTGACTACTCTCGGAGGAGGGGCACCGGGCAGGCCAGGACACTAACAGTTGCTCCAAAGTCACCTACTGCCCTCGCTCAGCTTCCGGTTTTCAAGTCTCAGTGCACATTTGACAGTCCCATGATCACCACTATTAGTGTTATGTGATTCAGTATCCCTCCCCATGGCCAGGTGTTACCTTCTGCCTAAAACCATCCAAGCCCTTGGTCAATGGGAACCACTGCCTTTTCCTCCTACAGCTCTGTCATGTGCACCTTGGAAAACACCTACTCCTAGGCTACTGCCTGGCAACTTTTGACCTCACTGTCATGGGTGAGGGGGCCACACAAGAATCCCTCCATTTCCTCTTTCAGGTGTGAAATCACATCCCTTCCTCTGGCAAGGCTCCAGCTACAAGGACCAACTGTTCAAGAGGAATGCCAATTGGAATTCCTGGAACATTGCTGGTTTGTACAAAAAGCACAGAAGTACATTTTTGCCCCATGTCTAATGATTTGTTTGCTGACAGGTTACCATGTTCATGTCTGCAAATGTGCTGTCTAGGCATGCATTTGAGCTATTTGTGCAAGGGAGTGAGGAAGCAGGTTCTCCTTCACCAAAAGTTCTCCTAGGTGCCTATACATGCCAGGCTACCATCCAAGACTAATGTGCATATGTAGGATGGATACCATTTTTTTACACTACAGGTTGTGTCTGGTGCAATAGAGACAAAGCACATACAGGTTGCAAAGGGCAAAACACAAGAGTCTTTCTACCAAGGCTATCAAAGGAGAAGATCTGGGGATTTAGCTCAATGGCATAAGTGCCTGCCTGGCAAGGGCATAGTTGTGAGTTCAATCCCTGGTACCCCCCCAAAATTAATAATAATTGAAAGAGAAAAAAACAGCATCTATAATACCTGGGTCAAATCAGATTTCTCTGACTTTTTTTTTTTTGAGGATATTCCACAATAATTTCCACAGTAATTGCACCAGTCTATACTCCTGCCAAAAGTGGAGAAGGGTTGTCTTTTCCCCAGTACTCTGCCAGCATTTGTTACTGGTAGACCGCTTGGTGGTGGTGATTCTTTCTCGAGTGAGATGGTACCACAGTGTTGGTTTAATTCACATCTCTTCAATGACGAGTGAGATTGAACATTTTTCTTGTCTTTACTTGCCATTTCTACTTCTTTTTCTGAGAAGTGTCTATTTTAGATGCTCATTTTTCGATTGGGTCTTTGAATTGTGAAGGTCAGATTTCATTCAATTCCTTATATGGCCTAGATACTTGTCCTTTGTCTGAGGTACAGCTGGGATCCAGTTTTTCCCCCATCCTGTTTGCTGTGTTTTCCTTCTATGGTTGATTTCTTTTGCTATGAGAAAACTTTTGAGTAAGATGAAAATCCAGTTTGTTATGGTTTGTGTGTAGGTGGCCCCCCAAGCCTCAGATAGTCATGGAGGTTGCTGAATATAGCATTCATGATTGGTTTGTTGTCTAGCACTGGAATTAGTGGTGTGAGTGCTTCACCTACCAGGGGTGGAGCTGACATAAAATATAAAGGAGTGTAAAAGGAATGTTTCCTCCTCTTTTGCACTTTCACTCTTGTTGCTTGTGGCTGCCATGAACTGTTGCCCCTCAGCCAGGCGACCTTGCCTTGGAACCAGCTAAGTATGGACTGAATCCTCTGAAAACTCTAAGAGATCAACCTTTCTTTCCATTATGTTGGGTGTCAGGTATTTTGTCTCAACACTGAGAAAAAGTAACCGAAATAGAATTTGGTACCAATGGAGTTGGTTCATTGCTGCGACTGTACCTGAATATGTGGTCCAAGTGCCTTTGAGAATGACTCATGGGAAGAGTTTGGAAAGGTTCATAGATGTCACCTGAATGCACAGAGCTAAACAGCTTAGTCTATTCTCTAGGAAACATTCTGGTCAGAGATCTGGAGACCAGAAGTTTGATAGAAAGCTGATCGGTAAAGACCAGGCTTGGGAGATTTCTGCTGGGAAAAACAACTGCATGATTTTTGTATTCCAGATAATGTGTGTTATGGCCTGGAAGAAAATTTGTCTGCATTCTTCTCATATCCAGAACTTTGCTTGTTACTGAGATTAAGTGCAGTTGAATGATAAATCTGGCCAAAAAATTTCAAGGCAGTCAAATGTTGAGGCAATGGCATGACCATTACTGGGGGCTTTTAGCCAGATTTATATTGCAAATCAGGAGCAATAAGCCCAGCACGATGATTCAAAGCATTGTGAGATTGACCAGAAAGCTTTGCACTACAAAGATAGAGCTGAGATCTTGACTGCTGAGAAGGAACAGAAAAATAACAAAGATAGCCTGGAGGCATCCTGGGAACAAGTGTGTCCCCACCCTTTGTAGACCCAAAACAAAAAAAGTAAAGGACATTGCTTGAAGGAGAAAGCTGCAGAGCCCCATGCACAAGAATGGTGCCAGTGGGTACACGAGGTTCCAAAAGTTTGGTGGCTGCACCAGGTTTCAGAATGGTGGCGACATAGAGAATCTCCTCCTCACAACCAGGTTGAAAGTGCTCAGCAATCCAGGCTCTGGACCCCTACAGTCCAGAGAGAGGAAAGCCTAGCTACTGCTCCAGCTGGCAGCAGAGCTCAGCATCATTCACATGGCACTAGTATTAGGTAAGTGGGGAATCCACTAGTTCTGAGGTTAAGGCAGCTCCCACTCCAATTTCAAAGGGCCTGGGAGGCTAGGCACTATGCCCCTGAAAGAGCAGTGTCTGAAGCTGTGAGTGTGAAGCCAAAGGTGCAGTGGAGAACTCAGAAATTTAGAAAAGCAAGGAACCTGGATCTTGTAAGAAAAGCAGCAAAGCTTGAGAAGAATGGGCTTAAGAGAGAAGCTATGGGAGTTGAAATCCCTGGAAGTGTTGTGGGAGTGGAGTCACTCAAGCCTTTGGAGCTCACAGCCAGATTCCTTTAGATGCTGAGTGAGCATGGAACTCCAGTACTTAATGTTTGTTCTGCTTGATTTTGGAATTGTTTTCATTCCAATGCTTTGTGTTCCCCTGTGTGTATCTTTTGGAATGGTAATGTTTATGTTGTGCCATTGTATGTTGGAAGTGTTTAACTTTGTTTTCATTTGCACAGGGGCTTTCTGCTAAGAGTTTGCTTTAGATCTCAGAGGAGACTTGGGCCTTCGAATTTTCAGCAGTGCTTAATCTGGTAGGACTTTGACACCTCTTGGAGATGGAGTAAATGTCTTTTGTATAAAAGGTGAACATGAGTCTTTGGAGGGCTGGAATGTTATGAATTGTATTCGGATGACCCTCTGAAGTGTCATGTAATCATAATTGTGACTGAGTCTAGCATTTGTGATTGGTCCATTGTCTTGCACTGGCAGTTGAGGTATGAGTGCTACTCTCACCTAGGTGTAGAGCTGGCATACAGTGCAAGGGCAGAAAAAAGTCATGTCTCTCCTCTTTTGCTCTGTTTGCTCTTGCTGTTTATAGTGGACATGAATGGCTCCCCCCACTATACCACCCTGACTTTGAGCCAGGTGAATATGGACTGACATGTCCAAGAACTGTAAGAAATAAACCTGTTCTTTCTTCATGTTGGGCATCAGGTATTTTGCCTCAACAATGAGGGAAAAATAACTAAGACACCTCGCATCTGTCCCTTTAAATTACTTTCCTTTTTTACACTTCATTTTTGGAGCTCCAGCTCAACTGGATTGCTTTAATTTCAGAACTAGAAAAATTGTCCCTTCCACAAAGATTTTTGCATGCATTTTCTGTGCCATAACAAGTTTTCCTCACCTGTATTTTCTTAGCTAACCCCAATTGTCTTTTAATCTATGCTTAAATGTAGAGATTTGAGGTGGCCTTTTCTGATGAAAACTGCATTTCCCAAATTATACCAGTTACCCTGTTATAAACATTCAATCTGTTATACATCTCTTTTAGTGTATTTATTAAATAATCATAAATTAAATTAGCTTTTCTTCTTTCCATGTCTTCTATTAGAATGCAGGCTCCATGAGGTCAGTGTCCTTAATAGTCTGATTCTCTGTTATATCTAAGATATCTAAAATAATCCTAATCACCTAGTAGATGATAATAAATATTGTATACATGGATGGATGAGTGACTATATAGTTTTAAAGAAATGTCACATTGAATAATCACTACTTGGTGAGAAGAATTTGGAAGATACAAAGTTTAGGCATTATTTAATTTAACAAATAAAATGTTAGAATATTAGCATAAACATGACCTAAAAAGAAAATGAAGCTCTTTTGTGAAACAAAGATGGCCTAGAGCTCATTTTGCAAGTGTTATACCAATTTATGAGCTGTTATCCTTTGTTTACTTAGTTTGCCAGGAAAAAAAATAGTGAACAAGTACATCTTGGAGTAGAAATCATTCTGAGGCCTCCCAATGGTGGGCACAGATGCTTCATTCCATATCACTTTCTTGTCAACGGCAACATGAAACTCTCTTATACTCTACTGGAAATATAAGTGCGTTTGAAAAAAAATCATTATTATTGAAAACATTTGATCCAAACTCCCTCTCCAGGGAATTTAGGAAATAACATTGACTTAAATTTTAGAACAAGGGACATTTTTGGAGTAAAAATATGACTTTTTACAATGTCCATATAAGGGCCATGTCTATATGCCTACAACAGTTGGTCTATTTTGACACTTTTTTTTAATTTCATACTCTCCTATTTCCTTGTCATTTTTTCTGAATTCTCCTGTTTTCTAATTGATTATGAAAAAATGCAAATAGTTAAAGTAGTTTCTACAAATGTACTGTACCCCTTTAAGTCTAAAATTTCTAAAGGTCCAATAAAATGAGTTTTGGGAGCAACATTTCACTTCTCAGTGAGCTAGATATACCCAACTTCCCCTGAGTATTAATGAATAACAAAAAGTCACATGAGACAATATTTTAAATGCCCTTGTCTTTTAAGCACTACATAATCAATAATTTTCGATGATTTTCAAAATGTAAGCTTTCAGAATTATACATGGAAAATGTGGATTTATTTGACATTAATGTTTACATTTTGAATGGAAATTGTAATAACAACATGTGTTAAATATCTATCATTCTCATGACATTTTGCTGGATGCCTGTTGGTGATCTGTCTGTATGTTTATTTCTTCAAGGAAGGCTTTGCAAGTCTCAGCCGCCTTCCTCTGCGTGTGTATATATACACACACATATCAGACTCAATTTTTTCCTTTACTTGTACTCCCTTAACACTTAAATTGTATTATCTCAGAAAACCTCAGGGAAATGTTTTGATCACTGGCATGGTAGAACAAACTTTTTCAGAAGTTAGTCAGAAATAGACTATTTAATGACCTTACTGTGCTTTTTGTTCAATATCATCAATACCAGAGTCTTGTCTGAAAAATACAGTTTCATCAACATGTATGCTGCAGTTAACATAATTCTGGGTAATTTTATGCCCTTTATGGTAGTCATCTCTGTGAATAATATTGCAATATCTTCTTTTATCAATGCATCACTGGGTATTTGAAAAATATCTGTATAATATGAATAAACTCAAAACTCATTCAATAAATTGGTCATTGTCAAATGTGATTTTTGTTAAACTTTAAAAATGCCTTCAGGTGCACCTGAAAAGGGCAATGATATTCCAAAATTCATTTTGATGCAATCTCTTAAGAAACTAAGAACATCTGGCTATGCATTACAGAAAAGTTAAGCTTGTAGAGTCTTCCCTAGAAAGGAGACATACAGTACTTGGCCTGGGATTTTGGTGACACATGCTTTGACTAGTACTGAACTAGAGTTTAAGTACTGGAGGAAAATGGTTTCCTTTTGCTGAAAGAGATCCACATTTAAAAAGAGATCTAATGATAATGTTGCCAATAGCTGAAGATGACAGAGTTTGCTTCAAGGATGAAACTGTTTAAACTCCTTTTCAGTTTATACTTCTTTGTGAATCCCAGGAGTGTTAAGGTGATTTGTAGAAGCTGACATGAAGGTAAAGTCTCTTAGAAGAACATAGCATTACCCTCACCAGCCTTCTTGGATTAAGATTAAAATTTAGAACCCATAAGTGCTTGCTTTTATTAAGAAACATTGGTAAAGAAAATGCATGTTTCTCAACCGAAGCAAGTGCCTATGTGATTTAAATTTTAATCTTAACTGAAGCAGCCTTGTGAGGGTGATGCTATATTCTTTTAAGAATCTTTACCTCAATTTCAGCTTCTATAAAACAACTCAGTATGCCTTCTGTTTATAGGAGCAAAATTTATATGCTAGCAAGGTCTTAGAAACAGCATGTATGTCCATGAATAAATGAATGGATAAGGAAAATGAGGCATTCATACACAACAGAGTGCTACTTGGTCATAAGATAAAACTTGAGAAAGATAAATTTGAGGCATTCATAGGTAAATGAAAGCAACTTGAGAACATAATGTGAAGTGAAATAAATGAGATGTAACATATCAAATATCTCATGGTTTCTTTTATATGAGAAACTACACACACACACACATATACATACACTTACAAGTACCATTGTTTTAAACATATTTCTATATACATGCTAATCTTTTTCATGTGTACTATGAGTTTAACTTAGTGTGTTGAAAATAATGTTTTATGTTATTATCTGTTGTTTCTTTTTTGCAAGAACCTTTTTAGTTTGATGTTTTGTACTCTGAGTAACTACTTTGAAGATAATGATACACAGTATAATAAATTCTTATACTCTTCTTGATTATAAAATATTCTTTCATGTTTTCATAAAATAAAAATAGAGTGTAGATGGAATTGTATTATTGAAAAAGGGGATGTGTGTGCTTGGACTAGTTGTACTTGATTAAGTTGATATGATTATTAAGTAGTTTCATGAATATTTTAATATCAGACATGACTAGCGTGGCCCCATTACTATAACATTTCTGAATGCCTACATTGTGCCAAGGTCTTGCTAAGTATGACTTAATAATATAATTCACTATTAGTGAGTAGTGAAATTTTATAGTCAGTCCAGGTTTGACAGGTACCTTTGTTCCCTCTCTTCTGGTTTTAGTTTCCTAAAGGAGATGAAATTTTACAGCTTTTAGACTGTTGGAGCTCATGTCATACCCTGACTAGACGGGTAAGTCTGATCAAAAGTTGAACAGATAGGAGGTACATTTGAGGCAATGTAGTACATATATACTATGGGCCCCAATCAGTCAAGATGAAATTATTTACAGAAAAGTTGAAACTTTCTACTAGATAAAGTAGTTTTAGAGTGATTATACACAGTGTAGACTCCAAGTAGCTCGCATTCTAAGTAGCACAACAGTTTTTTGGGTAAATAATGGGCTTATTATGAGTAATCCATTCTGTTTAAAACTCATAGCAAAATATGGAAGTATTTTTGTATGTTTTCTTTTTTATTAGTGAACGTTTACAATACTTAATAATCACATTCATTTTGGAAAATCGTGTGATCATTTTTTATGTCCCCCATATTGGGAAGAAAAACACAAACTTGGAAGAGAATAAAGTCTAAACAAGCCCTGTTCTCATATGAGACAAATTCTCCTCTTCTCTAGCTATAAATGATCAGTCATGCTACCAATGTTTTCAGGCCATTACAACTAGGCTCACTTGTCCATTTATATTTAGTGTGTTATCATTAAATATCCTAGAGTTCCTCATCTCTATATTCATCTTATGTGTATTCATTTTGTCTCTGTTTCTCCTGGAAACCCTCTACTTTTTCATTGGAAATGAGATCCAGTATTAAGTATAACTCTGTGTAGTTCCAGTAACACAGTATTTACCTTGTGTTTTAGCTGAAATGAAGCTTTATTGTAATCTTACGGTATTCACCACCCTTTTAAATGGTGATTTTTCTCTATGGTACACCCCAACTACTATTGATCCTGGAGTTAAAATAAGTGTTCTCCTTTCTCCTTGTCGTTGATGGCAAACTATTCACCTTTCCTGTTCCTTCAAACTTGGACACTCAAGTCATTATATTACATAGCCTTTAACTCTTTGTGATGATTAGATTTATATATAAATATATGGCTTGTCTTCAGATGTCCACCCAAAGCCTCATGCAGCCATAGATGGGGCTTTTTCATAGGTGGCTGGATCTAGAGCATAAGATTGATTTATGGTGCAATGCTGGGATTAAAGGTGTGTGATTACCAAATCAGTCCACTAATTGGTTTAGCACCTCCCTAATCCTGGTAGCCTAGATAGAGTATAAAAGGGGTAGAAAAAGGCTTCTAAGGTCTCTTTCTTGATTTTTCAGTCTTTTCCCTGCAATGAAACGTTTCTTCTCTCCAATGCCCCTCTGCCATATGCCACTCTGCCTTGGAGGCAGCCCAACTGTGAATGGACACCTCTGCAAATTGTAAGCCAAACAAATCTTTCCTCCTTTAACTTTTGGTGTTGAGTATTTTGTCTCAGAAATGAAAAATGTAGTGAAGGCAATAAACTAGATTAGATCATGGAATGCCCAGATATTTACTCAAACAGTCAGGTTACTTCTGTGGGTGTGTATTTGAATAAGTTTAATATTCAGATCTGAAGGCTCAATAAAGAAGATGGTCATCATCTAATTAGTTGAAGACCTGATGCAACAAATAAGCTGAACCTCTGAAGCAGGTCTCTTGCTTGACTGCTCTCAAGTTGGCATACTGGGTTTTTTTCTTGTCCTCAAATTATTAGAGAAACATTGGCTCTCCTTAGCCAGCGGATTTTCAGATGGGAAACAGATTAACAGCTCTCCTGGTTCCTTATGCATTCAGATTTGTACTGGAACTATAATTTCCCTGGTTCTGTAGGTCTTAGTTTGTGTTAGCCTCCATAATCACATGAGCCAATTTCTCACATTCATATTCTCTCTCTGTCTCTCTCTCTGTCTCTCTGCCTCTGTCTCTGTGTCTCTCTGTCTCTCTGTCTCTCTCTGTCTCTCTCTGTCTCTCTCTCTCTCTCTCTCACACACACACACACACACAAACACAATTAGCTTGGTTTCTTTAGGAGATTATTCTTAATTCATCACTTCTTGTTATAGCCATCTGCTTACTTCCAGCTTACTACTTAGACTCTTCTTCACATCATGCATGATTCAATTCCTAGTAATATAAACCTTCATGCACATTTTACAACCCTTGCAGCATTTTGGCCTTGTATTTCTATGACCTGTTTTTCAATGTTATTTTCCTCATCATCTTTGCCATCTGTTACTTATAGCTGTGTAACCTTGATGCAAAACACCTCATTTGACCACCAACTCACTCCCATTTTGTCCTTTTAACAACAATTTTTTTATTCTATAGTGACCATAAATTTTTTTCATATCACTTCTTGTTCTCCACCCATCCACCAACACATCCATTCTTCATGGCCCATTGACTTTAGAATCTATTTTCAATTTTGAAATCATCCCTTCATTTTATCTTAAATTTTTATGCCTCTCTCTTGTTAACCATATCCTCTGGGAAAATCAGATATGATCTGAGAAAATCTTATCCCTGTAAATGTTCTCACTATAAATTCAGGACCACTAAGCTCAAGTAAGTCCTCAATGCTGCCCAACATTTCTGCTCTATTTGCCCATTTCATTAACACATTATATGACTATTCTATGCCCTCTCCTTTTTCAAAACCCAAATATTCACTTACTTTGATTTGCTTCTAATTTACATGAGAAAATGAAAATAAACCAGATTTTCCTTAGGCTCCCATTATCATAGATCCCACCAACCTGCTTCTACACACATATATTTACCCTCTTTCCAGTTACTATGGATGAACTTACATACTCCTAGTTAAACATTTCATTAATTCCTAAATCTAGAATTTCCCTCTTGCTATTCTCTTCTTTCTTTTCCATATCACTATTTTTTCTCTTTCTACTGGATCACTCTCATAATCACAACTTGCTGTTATTTCTCCCATCCTAATAAAATAACTCTTGATTCACTTCCCTCTTTGGTTGCTACCTCATTCCTCTCTCATTTTAAAGAAAAAGGTTTTTGAAAGTAGAGTCTGTAGCCACTGTCTTCAATTCTTGTTTAACCTGTTTATAACATCTGTAAGTTTTACCACTTGTAGCAGTTAGGATGGCATGCCAACTTGATTGGGTTGGGATCCACCCCAAAGATTGGTGGATCATACTTCTGTATTGTGTCTGACTGGGTCATGAATCTGTGACATTGGGGTCTATGTCTGGCCCCATCTCCTCTTCCTTTCTGGCACTTTGCCTGTGTTATGCTTCCCAGTCACCATGAACTAATCATTTTTTGTCTACCATACCCTTTTACCATAATGCTTCTGCATTTGAGTCAGCTGAACACGGGACCGAATCCCCTAAAACTGGGAGGCAAATTTAACCTGTCTTCCTTTAGATTGTGGATGTTGGACATTGTGTTTTATAATGGGAAAGCTGATTTGTGTACCACTTTACCTCAAACTGATCATGGCTTCAAATGTCTCCTTTGACTATTCACATTTGAATGTTCTAAAGTGCAGTACCTCCAAATATGACTGTATTTGAATATAGGTCTTTTACAAAGGAGATCAAGTTAAAATGAGGGCCTTATGGTGGGCCCTAGCCCAGTCTGACCAGGCTCCTCTCAAGAAGAAGAAATTTGGGAACATGGAGACAGAGTCTTACAGTCAATTTCCATATGCTTTATACTCAACTACCACCTATGATTCAAGGGGGGGTGACTAAGATAATTTACTGAGAGATGACTGAGAGTGATGGTGACATGAAAAATTCTAAAAGCTTAAAAGATAAGGCATTCTCGTTGTGAAATTATTTGTAGCAGTAACTTAGGCTTTTATCTTTGAATCTTTGTCCTTGGACTGACCAAAGATTCTCTTTGTTGTGCATGGAGTGTGACAGCCAGCCATATTTTGTGATGATCCTCATTAAGTAAATGATCCAGGATTTGAAGTAAAGATGATATAATTTTAAAGTTTACAAATGTGTGTTAAATAAATCCCTGTAAATGTATAATACTTATCTTTTTAAATATTCAATAACTAACAATTGCCTGTCTCTTGGGGTGTGTGTGTGTGTATGTGTGTGTGTGTGTCTGTATGTATACACTTCTTTTTGCATCTTTTCTTCTCCCCTTTGTGTGTGAAACACCCTAGATAGACAGTGGGAAGATTCTGCAGTTTCATTACTGAAATATACTATAATATACTATTTGATTCATTAAATTTTAAAAACTTATACACACATTTAAGAGAATGAGAAAATAATATACCTGAATTTAAAGGTCTTTTTACTAGTAAGGCCAACTCAATAAATACAAATGTATACATTAATTTTAATGACACCTATGAAGCTATTGTATTATAATTAATTTATCTACTCTCTTAATGATTTAGCAATTGACATATGGGTTTTTTATGCTTCCCTTGGCCCTGTACTCTTGGATGTCTGATGGATAGACATTTTTTCCTTGTGCATATTCCTTGTAGTGGAGTCTGGGTGCATATTCTGTCTTCAAAACTGAGATTTCAAAAGGAAGTATGGTTGCTCTTCCTAGCTTCCTCTCACATGTGGTCAGTTGATTTCAGGGTAGCTAGGCAGACATATGGAAAAGGTTGCTGCCTTACTTCTAGGAATTATTGACTTCTTTGATTATTAGATAGAAGCATGCAAAGAGAGACTGCTTACTTCTCTGGCTGCTGACAGTTGTTACGCTTTTGTATTTAATTTTGTGAGGGCAAGATACCTGAATTTATGCCAGTTCCCTTGTGACTATGAGGTCACAAAAATCTGAAGACTAAAACCAATAGTAAGTTTTATGTAGCAGAAGAATGGAAAGCCCTGACTTACCTTTCATCCAAAGTTTGCCACAACTGCCTCCAAAATAAATAAATGTATTTTACAAGACAATAAAAATTTTTGAGGTCATTTACTGGATATTCTCATTATTATTAAAACATTCTTATTTTTTCTGAACAATAATGTTACTCACCCTTCTTCATATATTTTGCATATTTTCTTTTATTTCTATTAGTTCTAAAAGCTAGATTACTGGCTTAAGTATGTGAGCTTCTTGAATTTTGTTACAAATTTCCCAAGTAATATTTACTCAGTTGCATTCCCACCAACAGTACATGAAAATATTTTTCTTTTCAGGGAACTTTCCTATTGATTTTTCTCTTTTTTTGCCCACTGATGTCATATTACATTTACCTAACTGGTTTTCAGATCTTCAATTTAGTCTCTCTGCGTATAAAATAAAGATTTTACATCAACTGTTTTTGGAATGTTTTTCTAGCTTATACTTCATAGGAAAGCAAAACTATTTTGGTGAAAGGAACTTGCATAGCCAAGAGTTTTATAAATCAATGTGACACTGTAGTTCATGAGACAGACAATTTGCACTTATGAATCTGTTTGTTGTTAGGCAACATTATAATATTATTTATATTTATCATCAGGTTCTTTAAGTTCCACTGTTTAGAATAAACTGTTTTGTGAAAAATATCTTGAGAATCATCATTTTGAGATTTGGTTTTGGTCTATGCAAAGGAGTGATATCAAATAACACTCTAATATCTAGCAGATTCTACTTTTCCCCCCTAGAGTGTCCATGTGGTTTGTAACAGCATTAGCAACAATAAGAACATGAGTGAGATGAAAAACACAATTGAGATTTTCACAGGCCATTGGGTTTTAAGTTTAGGTCACAGCACATCTTTGGGCTAGTAACAAACTACATATGCATTGCTATTCTTTCCTGTTCATTCTCCATGTGATATATCTTAACTGTATTGAACTTACATAGAGCTTATTAATTGGGGTCTTAAATTAAGACCCCAATTATCTAAAGTCATTAGCTGAGTTCACTGAAAAATTTGTAAGAAAAGCATGGATTAGATACTTAGAGATTCCAAGAAAAGACAAAATTTGCACTCTGCCCTCATGGAGAAATGAGGATATGGTGCCTACTGAGAGATCTCAAATTGGTGACATGGTACCAGGGTTGTAATAAGTTAATGTTTATGAGCCTTAATTTTCTCAGTTGACAAATGTAGACAGTAGGCAATATTATTTTGATGTAATTTTCATATTTACGTAGTTGAATGTATTATTTTTTTGTTACTTTTTTACACTTCATGCTGAAGTGTAAGAAATAAGTATTTACACAATGACTAAGTACCTAAATGAATAGGCACATAAGTATTTATCCATATTGTCTTTCCTAGTTCATTCATAATTTTACTTTTTATAATTACATTTTTAATCTTCATGTTATTGATTTTGCTATCGAGTAAGAAGCATGCAGACTAATAAGTTTCCAATTAATTGTACTTTCAATTAATATAAATTATAGGGATTTTCTTTCTGTAATTTATTTCCCCTTATTTTTGTTTATTTATTAAATTACTTATTTATGTCAATATGGAAATGTGGTTTTTTATTTTATACTTTTCGGTTATAACCCAATAAAAATTTATTTAACTTGTTGCTTATTTTTTGTCCCATAGAATGCTATTAGTTGGCACCTGAATTCCTTTAACATATTCCATTTGTTAACAAAAACATCATTGTGCTACGTATTTGTTGTTCCTGATTTCTCCATTCTCCTCTAGTTCAATGTCAATGTAAGTCTTTATTACTATTTCACCATTTGGCTATCAAGAATTTATAATTCATTTTTTGTTTGCTTATTTAATCTCTAGGTACTGTTCTGTGTAAAACTTAAAGTCACCTTTGTTAAATTACAGGAAAAAAACAGATTTACAAAGGTTACAGGTGGGCTTGTATTACTCCATTTGTAACTGGCTCTCATTCTTAGTATTTCCATGTATGCAGTGCTCTGTGTGGAATGGAACTTGGGAAGATAATTATCCTCTTTTGATGTTGATGCTAATACTGAATTGACCAGCATACTCAAAAAACTATTAAGCTGGTTGAGATTCAGGAATCATAAGATCAATCTGCAGCTAAACACACAAACTAGCTTTATTTCCACAACCTAAAGGGTCTCAACAGTAGTTTTTCCATGAAAATTTCACATAGTCAGCACTAGACTTCTTCCTCAGTGGTATATACTGGAAAACTTTTGAACTTTCCATTACTGCAGTGGAGTCCTATGGAGAAAGCGAGCTACACAGACAATCAGTTCAGACTTAGCCAGAATTATGTTCTGCCTCTGGGATACTTTGTAAAATACTGAAAAATGGCCAAAATAGTTATTGCAGCCATTGCTGTTGCTTATTCTTCCAGTCTTTTTGTTATGTGTGACTCTTACAGTTACAATGATGTGTTACGTATAATTTTGTATGTCCTTTTCTTATTTAGTACTCATAAAAATGCTTTACAGGCATTTTAATGACTGCACACATTTCCATCAAATGGATTTCTCACAGTTTTCTTAAATAGTCCTTGGTTAAATGAACTGAAGTTCTTCCTTTAGTTTGCTGTTTTATTAGTAGCCAACTATTTTGTAATGAATGTACTCAGCCCTCAGGATAGACTCCCAGTAGAGAAAGCCATTTTTTAGGCTCTTCATCCATTCTGTCAAATTGCTTTTTAAAGTGTTTGCAGATTTACATTCCCACTAGCATCTGTATCATTTCACTATTTAAATCTGAAAGTGGGAAGCAAGTTCCAAAATCATATGATCATCTCATAACTAACATTAACTTCCTAGGTACTCTATACATTTATGGGATATATATTGCAAATCAATGAAAACACTAAATGGATTATTTTTCATAATCAAATGACATATTTTTATTGAACATTCAATGATATAATTCTTTTTGGTACCGGGGATTGAACTCATGACCTTGCACTTGCCAGGGAGGCATTTATGCCACTGAGCTAAACCCCTGACCCAATGATGTAATTTTTACTGGTTGTTATATTTTTCAATTTCAGTTCCAAAATTGTGCTTACAAGAGTAGAGTAATGTTGGTGTATATTTGATTGTGTTAGGTATTATTTCAAATTTCCAAAACCGTTATCTGAAAATGTACAATGGAGGAATTTAGTCTTGTACTGTGGACCAAAGAATTTTAGAATATCAAATAATCTTGACCTAACTGTACTACTCAGGATGTGTCACAGAGCAGTTATTATTAAGTATCATGAGAGTAATGTAAACCTTTGAGAATCTTAGGAAGCATAAGAACTTCTTTCACAAATAAGAGGAACATATGGATACAATCATTACATTTGCAGCAATTTTCACATTATTGACGGTATCTCGAAACACATGTGTACATGCCAGGCTTGAATATGTGTGTGCATGCCATCTGGTTTAGGATGTGTAGCTTTGTTGCAGATATGACCCATAAAAATGTAATATGGTAGGTCCTTTTTGCTCTACTCTGCACTGAATAGAGTAGTGCCACATTTTTCTTTCTAAAACGGAATAACTTACCATGGTTGACCTTAGTCTTGATTGCCTGGTTGAGGTGATTTTTTTCAAATTTCTGCATGGTAAAGTTATTCCTTTCCCTCCGACATTACTGCAGTCTTTGGAAGCTTCCACAGTTATTATGTGCAGTCCACATTTAGACAGTGTATAAATACACTTAATGTTTTTGAAAGTGGAGTATTTATGTAAATTGTTTGGATTCTGTTTCAGAGATAATTTGTTTATTTCATCCATTTTTGTTTATCTATTAAATTAAGAATTAATATAAGTATGAAATCATGATTTCTTATTTTATACTTTAATAGTAATTTATTTAATTTTTTGTTTATATTGTTCTAGTTTGGGCCCCTGAGAATTCTTTTAGTTCGCACCTATGTTCGTTGAACATCCCCCCATCAATTGTTTTGCTTTATTTTTACCACTTTATTAATTTCCATCATTATTTAGTGCTCCTGCATCATATTTTATATTTCCAGTTTCTGTCATGTATTTATCCATTTCTCTAGGGAGCCCTAGTTGTTCTGATCAATTAATGGTACTACAATGCAAGACCTGAGCAGAAAATATGCTAGTTGCTATTGAGGTGACATTGTTTCCAGAGTCTGTTAGTTGATAGAGCAAAGATCTATATGTATGTATACTAATTTTAACATCTTCCTGTCATTATAAACCATATATATATATATATATATATATATATATATATATATATCTGTTTTCTTCATTAAGATAAACAAATGTTGATAATGGTGTCTTAAATTTTACTATTACCATATTCATCCCTTTCTTCTTAGCTTTTCTTCTTAGGTAGTCTAAATCTCCCACTCCAAGGGTGAGAGAAGCCTGACTCCCATCGTCATTCACCCATGTATTAGTTTTTCATTTCCAGTTTACACTCATGGAAGTTTCTGGTTGTTAACTCATACATGTGTGGGAAGCAGTTTAGACAACTACATTGTTGAGCTTTGGCATATCGTTCCTCTGGCTTTTAGTTATTTCCAAAGCAATTTAGGTCTGGTCTCCATCACCTTTAGTGATGTTGTTTCATACATTTTCTGATACAAGTAGGTGACTTTGTCACAGTTTTCATTTCATCCTGAGATCTTTTAACTTTATGAATTTTTAAGCATTTTCATACATTAGAGTATATTATTTGTGCTGTAGTTAAAAGGCTTTTGAAAAGTTCATAATCATGAATCCATGAGTAGAGTATAATACAGAGTAGATTCACCATCATAAAAAATTCTATTGTGCTTGAACTATTATATCTTATCCATTGCTCCTCTCCCTCTACATTCACTGGTCATTTTACTGTCTATAGCTGTTCCCTTTCCATATGTAATATGGTTTGAATCCAATACCGCATAACATTTCTGACGAACCTCTTTCACTGAACAAGATGCTTTCATGATTTCACCATGTGTTTCCATGGTCTGGTAGGTGCTCTGTTTTTATCACAGTATTTCATTTCTTTTTTTTTCTTTTAATCAGTACCAGGAATCGAACTCACGACTGTCTGCTTGCAAGGCAGATGCTTATGCCGCTAAGCTAAATCCCCAGCCCCACAGTATTTCATTTCATTTTATAATTGTACCACTGTTTATGTATACTATCACCTCTTAAATGGTTTCTTCCAGTCTAGGATGTGTATAAATAAAGCTGTTACAAATCCTCATATAAGTGTTTTTTCTTGTGATCACAGGCTTTCATTAAAATTGAATAAATACATAGGTGCATAACTGGATATTCACAAGACTATGCTTAGCTTTATAAGACATTATCTGTCAGATTGTCTGTATCATTCTACGTTCATAACAGCACTGAATGAGAATTCCTGTTGTACAGCATCCTCATTGCCACCTTGTGTTTGAAATTTTGCCTATTCTTGGAAATGCCCATGGTATTTCACCGAAATTTGCATCTCTCTAAAGAGAAATTGCGTTGTGCTTGCTTTTACACATATGTTTTCTATTTTGTATCTTTTTTGGTGAGTTGTGTTGTGGCATTTATTTTAAAATTTGTTTTCTTTATTTTTTGTTGAGTTTTAGTAGTCCATTTTATACTTGGATTTAAATGTTTCTTCATGTTTCTTCTTATTTTGTAAATATTTTCTTTCAGTTTGTGACTTCTTTCCATTCACTTAATAGTGTCTCTAAAGTAGTTTACAATTTTAATATATGCAATTTAGTCAGGTTTCTTCCCTGGATTTTGCTTTGATGTTGTATATAGAAATTCCTCACCTTCCCTAAGGTCAATTGGATTTTCTCCTAGATTTCCTTTAAGAAACAAAATGAAACAGACTACCTTGTTTCCTCATTTAAAACCTTCAGCATAGTTTCAGATGCATAGAATTGATCCTTGTATTGTTTTTTGAGGAAAGGTGTTAGAGATTTCCAGACCAGAACATAGACTTTGGAATTAGACAACCATCTTTCTTCAAGTTCTGGTCACAACATTTTACAATAATACAATGTTTTGCAAGTGCCTGCATTTCTATTAGCTTCAGTTTCCTTGTCTGTGAAAGATGCCATAGTGGTATATAGTGTATCTCTTAGTTTTTTTGTTATGAATTTAATAATCATGAATATAATCCTGTGATCTTTACTCTTTTCTTACTTTTCTTTTACAAATCATAGTACACAAAAACTTCTGAATAAATTTTTTTAAGTTGCATGCTTTCTAAAGAGACTTTATAAATGTTTCATTTGAAAATTTGAATTACATTTACTTATAAGAATTAAATGAGTGTGTGTATGTTTGTCTATATACAGAGGCAGGCAGACCAAAATAGACAGAGGCAGAAGTGAAGACTAGGATAATAAACTGTTGAGTATGTGATATACAACAGACCTATTTCTCTTTTTCCATACACCAGAAGAAATATGCAAAGCAGCTAGTATAATGTACTAATCACATGTTTTGGCTTCCTCTAGCTCAAGATGATTCTAATGGAATTCTAAGTACATGTAGAAATTTAGTGATTCTAAACTGTTATTAAACTATTGGCAACTAGAAAGTTCATTGAACCCACTGGGTATCTTAGGCAAGATATATCCTACTGGGTGTACTCTTGCTTAGAGTGTGTACAAAATTTCTTAGTGTTAATCGTAAGTGTAGTTTTCATTCACTGAGTATTTCCATGAGTCAGAAGCTGCATTAAATTCTTTATCTTTATTATGAAGATGAAGAAATTGGGGTTCTAACAAGTATAGTAATTGCACCAAAGCTCACATTCCTGAGCTACATCTGAGTCTGAGTTGGGATGCATGGTTGTCTGATTCCAAATCTAATTCTTCTAAACACTATGTTCACCTGCCTCTTGGGGTTGAAGAAAAATTGGCCTAAGAAAACTAACTGAAAGTGATAGAGGGAAATAAAATAAAATCAATTCAGATTTTAAAAGCAAGATATTCTTTTGGGCTAATTTTTAGTGATGATAATTTAGGTCTCTTTTTCAAAATTTTTGTTCAGGATAGTTCAGGAACTATCCAGGAAGTCTCTTGGTCATGTGTACAATGAAACTGCCACTCATCTCTCATGAGGATTCTCGTTAGACAAATGATTCAGGACAGAAAGCAAAGATGACTCTGTTTTAAAGTTTGGAAATGGGTGTTTAATAAGAGATCTGGTAATTGTGTGATTTCTTAAAAAATACTTGAAATCTACCAGTGGTATACTTGATGGAACTTTAAAAAGTTAGTCACTTACCTTCTTAGAGGCATTTAATCTCAATGTTAAAATCAGGAAAGCTCGATGTGTTATTTAAAGCCCTGCACATGGATTTTGTGTCCTGTCTCATTTGATATTATGAGTCCCTTAGCACAGTATTTTGTGACAGCATCTTGGCCAGCTGATCGCTGCAATTATTGGTTTAGAGTTTGACTTTGTTTTCATGTAGCTTTTGACAGAAGCAAACTTACAGTATTGTGTTCCTGTCATGAGACTCATCACAGTACACTGGTCCTCAAACCTGTATACACTACTTGTTTTGCATTCCACTAGAACCCTTTAAGTTAGACTTACAAAGTCTTCATCTTCCTGTGGTATTCAGTAGCAAGCACAGGTCCACTTCTTCAGTATCTCCTTTGACTTCAAAACCTATGTATTGAGATGCATAAAGCCAGAAGAGGGCTTTGAAAATACTTTGCTTACAATTTCAAGCCATTTCATTGGTATCAGATATTTTTATATTCTAATTTTTACCCATAAATTTATACCACGTAGTGCATAAAATTTTTACTAGTCACTTAAACACATAAACTAAAAACTGCAACTTAGAAAAGTAACAAATTCAAGCTTAAATATATTTATACTTGGTACAGTGATCACCAATTTAACGTTCCAAATTAGAGTGATTCTTAGGGCCACAGGAAAAATTTGCTATGACCAAGGTCAGTACTCTTCTTTCTATACCTTAGAACCCCTTTTAAAGATACTTCTAGAGTGTGAGGAATCCTGATTCTTTTTAGCTCAAATCCATTTTTGATAAATTAGTTTTAGCATTTCATTGCCTGTCACATATGCTTATGCTTCTTTTGACTCTACGGGCATGATTAGGAAGTAAAAGACGTTTGAAAGCCATCTCTGAGGCAACTTTTCCTGGTGCATCTTAAACCAGCATTTGTTGTCCTTTCCTGATTAACAAGGATTATTGATTTGCCTTGTTTATGACATATTCCCCAGCATTTGAAGACTTTATCTTATCTACCCTTCACATTTTATTTCCCCTACAGTCTTTTAAAGTCTTTAATTTTGTACAGGTGCTTTTGTGACATTCCTATTCCCAAGGACAGAGATGCTCAGATAAGATTTTGTAATGTATAGAAGAAAAACATTTACCTGCCTGCTCGTTTAATAGGGGAAGTGAAAGATTAATGGTGCAGTGCAACAGAACAACTGGATTGTTGTTATGGATTGCTTAATAAAAGCAGATTTGTGCAGCAATTACATTTAATGTTAAATAATATTTACAATGTAGTTATTCTGCTGCGGGTTCAGTGAGAAGATATATGTAAACATGCAGAAAACTAACTGCTACTGTGCATGCAAGCCATTGTAATTATCATCATTAGCTATTTCCCATTTAATTTATTTTCAAAGGATTTGCCACCTCTTCTCTCCACTGCACTACCCTGCCTGAAATTAAAAAAACAAAAGAGATCACAGATATTGAATTCCATCTTGGAGATTTTTATAATTCAACTCTCTTCATTCAAGCAGCACTTGTTAGGTTCTGTGTTAGTCATTTCTTCAATACTATGACTAATACCTGAGATAAATCAACTTATCCAGAGAAAAAGTGGGCTTTGGGTTTACAGATTTGAAGGTTGCAGTCTATGGACAGCAGAATGCATGGTGGAGGCAGCTCCTCACCTTCTGGAAGCCAGGAAATAAAAAAAAGGAAGAATAAAAACATCAGGTCTGGGGTCCCAGTATATACCCTTCAAGGGCATGCCTCAGTGATCTAACTTCCTCCAGCTAGCCCTCAGTTTTTAGATATTCCACCACCTCCCATTAGTGGTTTTGGCTGTAAACAAAGCTACAACACATGAGTCTGTAGGGGGCATGCAAAATCCAAATTAGAGCACATTTGTGACATTTTTTTGTGTCACTCACATGTTCTTATTAAGGCCTGCCTTATACCCAAATTGGGCTTAGGATGCAGGCTTACTCCCACATAGGCTTTTACAGTAAACACTCATGGTAATACCACTTGGTACTACATGGCAATACTTGTGTAGTTTATATTGTTCTTGTGCACTTCGGCTTTGCTTTCAACTCTCCCTTTCTCTACTATGTCTGCATATAATTCAAGTCATGCTATATTTTACGAAACCAACTTTTCTGCTATTATGTTGTGGCTCACATCTGCCCTTGTCAAGAATAATCATGAGTAACTCTAACTTTTCTTTCCTTCAGGAGTATTTATATACAGCACATTGCTTGTCCTGTCCTGCTACTCTGTCTGCACTCTCCAACTCTCATCTTCACTAAATTTAATTTCCACAGTCCTTGTGAATTTTTCCCTAGAGAAATGCTTTGTTTCTTTTGCCTGCAACATTCTTTTGCTATTGCTGTCTCCTCTGTTGATGATGGCTGTTTCCAGATCAGGAAAGCTCTCATTCTTCAAGGGTACAATTGGTTGGATCCACGTGCAAACCTTTGTTGTGTTTTTGATCATCTGTTTTTGTTCATTTTGCTCTCAAACAGAGACTGCACAGCGATCTGTTCACTGTGTCAATTTATATGCTTAAATGTCAGATTTCTCAGGAAAGTGAATATTGCAAAATATAATAATACAATAAAGCCACCATACATTGAATGCTACATATGTGTAGTCACTTTATATGTCTTGTTTTATTATTTCATCACAACCGCTGTTGGAGACTATTGCTATTGCCTGATGGATTATATGTAACATTAGACTCCAAGTGAATATCTATTAAATGAAAGAATGAATAGATGTTCAAGAAATAAGATAACTTTCTTCAGGTCCCATATATAAATGGCTTGATATCACATCCCAAGTCTCTGCTTCTTAAGTGTCACACTGAATATCATATTTCAAGGAAGTTTATGAAGGACAATCACTTCCCAAGCACTTCTATACATGGCACCATTACATTTTATATTTATTCTTACCATGATATCCCACGATCTCTCATTTATTAGTTTATTCATATACATTATAAATATTTATTTATTATCTATGGTATTTGAGGCAAAATCTTAAGCTCCAGACATTGTCTGGTCAATAAGATATACAAAGCCATTTCTTCAGTGCTTATTTTTCAGTACATCTTTTTCTTTATAATCTGCCTTCTTAATTTCTCAGGAATATACGGCAAATCTCCATATCCTTGATATCTTACTCCTTTTAATGTTCTATGTATAATAAATGCTCACATGTTTGTTGAATGACATGGTAATGTCATAGGAAAAATACAGACTGGAAACCAAGATTTGGTGTCTGAATTTACTACACCGAGGCTGCACAAGTCTCTGATATATAGTATCCTCAATTTCTTCATCTTGAAACAGAAATGATAGTCCTGCCTCACTAACTCATTGAACCTTGATATGAAGACCAATAAGCTGATAGCATATAGACATTTTGTAAGGTTTATACTCTGCACATTTTTCATTATATCTTTTATCATTAATTTGGCTGCCTGGATAGGCATTGAGAAGTTATTTTTAACTTGGGAAGGAAGTTGGCAGCAGAAAATGGAAAACGACGCTGAGACATCAAAATTAACATATTGACTTTGAATTTCATATCATTCTAGTTGATATATTTTGAATGTCTTCAATTTTGTCACATTTTCAATAAACTATCCTAATGATTTACACTAAAAAGTTGAATCACTAGAATGTGACTGTAGAAAATGATAGTGTTTGAGAACTTTGGGCCCAATAGTGGTTACAGAGAGATGCTTAAGATTTTCCCTCTTGTCCTTGAAGTCTTTTAAAATGCAGATATTTCAGGAATAGCAGATAAAAAATGACTTGGAGGAAACATAATGCTTCAGAATTTTACCTGATGTTTGGTGAATTCACGAAGAAACAGAATAAAGTATTCTAGGTTTTAGGGGTTTTATTCTTTTTTTCCTTGAAGAAAAAAATCTTTTTATTATTCTAAGTCATTAGGACTGGATAGAATGCCAGAGATTTTACCAACCAGCAGGAGAATCTACTGAGGCTAATAAAATGCATGCATTGAGAAATATCAGTATGCTAGTAGTGAATTAACATACAAGTCTCTAATAAGAACAGGATACATTTTAAAATAAGGATTTAATGTTCAGAAACAAGTAGTTTTCATTTATACTAATGTCATGGGCCAATTTTAGCAGCAAATGGGCACAGGTGGAATAAACAGTTTCAATATTTAGAACATGACAGTTATTGTTGTTTTTGTCTCTATACAGAGATTTTTCTACAAACTAAGTCAAATGAATAAGCATCCACATGTGCCAAGATCTGACTTGGTGCTACTGAAAGCTAGCTAGATTCCATAATAATAATAATGATGCTACGAAGCAAGAATTTTAATATGCCAAGGGACAATGTGATTTTTAAGAATTCAAAAATTGAAGTGTATTGAAAGCATATAATAAATATTGCAATTTGAGAACTGGAATTTACTATGATTTTTATGATTTTCCTCTCCATAACTATAAAAATACTCTATGTAAACAGAAGACCATTTGTAAATTAAAAAAAACATTTTTTACAAAGAAAATTACACTAGTTTCACAAATCAACAATGATTACTACAAACATACTGCTAACATCTTCCCAAAGTATGTACATATATTTAAAAATAAAAGTTAGAATATGTCTTATTTTTAGTTAATTATTCAAAGTGTCAATTGACAATTGTTTTATTTTATGGAAAAAGTAAAACAAAATTTCATAGCAAAATAATAGGAGAGTAGCAATAGTTAACACATTGAACATTGTTATATTCAAAATAGTATTTCAGAGCACAACATTTGGGAATAAAATTCCTCCAAATGATAATAGCATAAAGCTTTGAACTAAGACAAACTAGCAGTATAACTAACTTGTAATTTTTTCCTTTCTCTTATTTCCTTTTCTCATTTTCTCACCTTAGTTCCTCTTTCCTTTTGAACAATTTCTTACCTTTTCACAATATCTATTGTATATTTTAGTCCTTACTGATTTTTTCAGTTTCTCACACCCAGAAGACAATATGATGTTTACTCATGAGAGCCTAGTTTATTTAACTTATGAATATAGTCTGAACTTGAGCTATAAATGTATCACATTTATCCTTCTTTATGGCTTAATAGTACTCCATTGCATAAAAAAGATTACATTTTAAAAATCCATTCCTCGATTGATGGGTATTTGGATTATTTTCAAGACTAAGCAATTACAAGTTGTACTGCTATAAACATGGGTGTTCATATATTGCTGTGGTATGATGTTTGTAATTCTTCTAGGAATATATCTAGAAGATGAATAGTTTCTGGATTGAATGGGACCTCTAAATCCTAGCTTTCTGAGAAACCTTCATACTGAATTCCAGTGTACCACTGTACACTGCTAATAACAGTGGAAAAAGATTCCTTTTTCCTCACAGCCCCACCAGCATTTGTTATTGACTCATTTCTTTTTTATTTTAAAGAGAAAAAAACATTGAAAACAGTGATACAAAATTCCAAAACAAGATAACAGTAGATTTACAATAGTTAATATATTGCTTATTGTTATCTTAAACATCATTGGTCATTTGAGAAATAATTGTTTGATAATAGCCATTGTTTCTGGAGTAAGATAGAATCTCAGTGTTGTTTAAATTTGCATGTATCAAATGACCAATGATGTTGAATATTTTTTCATATATTTATTTTCCATTTGTATTTCTTCATCTGAGAAGTTCATACTCATGTTAGATGAACATTTTTGGATGGGGTCTTTGAATTGGGGGGGTCTGATTTTTTTATTGATATAAGTCCTTAAGTCCTTCATCTGAGGAACGGCTGGTTAAATATTTTTCCTCCTCTAAGTTCTTTTCACTTTTTTCATGATTTTTTGCTACACAAAAGCTTTTTAATTGGATAAAATCCCAGTTGTTGATTCTGTGTAGTATTTATCATGTGATTTGGTTTTGTTTATGAAGTCTCTGCCTACACCTATGTCTTTAAGATGTCTACCTATTTTCTCTTCCAGAAGATTTAATGTTTCTGTTTTAATATTTAGATCTTTGATCCATTTTGATTTTAGTTTACTGCATGGTGATAAACATGGTTCTAGTTTAAGTTTTTCACCTGTGGAAAGCCAACGCTTTCAACACCACTTATAAAACAGGCTACCAATCTTTCCGTGAATATGTTTGTCCTCTTGGTCAAAGATAAGGTGGCTGAATATGTTTGTATTTGCTTCTGACTCTTCCATTATGCTTCATAATCCTGAGGTCCTTTTTGTTGTTGCTTTGTTTTGTTTTGTTTTCCAGTACCATGCTGATTTTATCACAGTAGCTTTTTAGTATAATTTCAAGTCAGGGAATGTAATGTCACTTGCCTTGCTTGTGTTTCTAGTAATTGTTTTTGTCATTGTGTTCTCTTCTTGTCCCAAATGAATGTCAGGAAAGTTTTATCTAGTTCTGTGAGGCATGCTAATGGTATTTTGATTGGGATTGTATTAAATCTGTATAACCATTTTGGGAGTATGGCCATTTTCAAAATGTCAATACTTCCTATCGATGAACAAGGAATGTCTTTCCATTTTCTGACAACCTATTGAATCTCCTTTATCAGAGTGAATGTAATTTTCAGTTTATAGACCTTTTATTTCCTTTGTTAGAATGATTCCTATGTATTTTAATATTTTGGATGCTATTGTGAAGGATGTGGTTTCCCTAATTTCTTTCTTAGTGAGTTTGTAGTTTGCATACAGGAATGCTATTGATTTTTAAGTGTCGACTGTGTATCCAGGTACACTACTTAATTTGGTTATTATTTTATTCTCAGAGAAGTTTCAAGTGACTTATGCTTATTGCAAATTCTGGAGATTTCTCACTATATTTTCTCCAGATAACAGAAATGTATAAAACACTGTTAGGGAACTGTAACAAATTTGGCTTCTGTAATCCCAGGGCAGCAGAGACAAGGGAAGACACAGCTTTAAGAATGTTTCCATCAGTATCTTTTTGTTAGAAGTAAATTTACAGCATGGTAAATTATTCTAACATTGTTAATATCTACCAAATTTGGATACCTTTTCCTTTTCTGCTCCCAATTCAAAATAAGATCACTAAAATAGTGATCATTTTCTGACTATTTTGATAGAAACACAGTAATTATCATAAAACATTGCCAAAATACTGTAGGGAACATAAGGCAGAAACATAGTGGGACGAAGGGACAATGAGGGTCAGCATAAGCACACAAATCTTGATAATTTACCTAAGCATTAAAGCAAAGATACAACATGGGAGAGTAGAGATTTCAGGCTGTTAGGGCTTTAGACACTTGCTGCAATGAATTTTCTTTTTTGTGTTGTTTTATGCATCATTGGCAGTCCTGTCTCCTAAGTTTCCTTGTGTGTTTCTTCGATTAGTATATGAGGTGGCTAAAAGAGTAGATTTTTATTTGTTTATATCTTATTCATTTATCATAAGAAACATCTTTTGGGGGAGCACTGATCCCTTACCCAGACTAAAGGGTTGGAGGCTACTCTGAGTTCCAACATAGATACCAAATAATCCCACTTTAGGTTCCAATTTATATATTTTCAGGGTATGAGGGTTTCTGTTTCACCACAAACATTTCACCCTCCTGCATTTGTTATTATTGTAAAACAGAGAGGAAAAGAAAATGCTCTACAGGATATAACTGCATGTATGTTTAAGTGTGTAAGATAGATGACGATATTACTAAATTTTTGTTAGATCATTAAGCAGAACTGTTTGCAGTCTCACTGTTTGTGTGTCTACTTTGTATGCTTTAATTTTGTAACTTGAACAACTATTTCCAAGATGGCAGTATGTAATTTATCAACTAGTGATTTCTTAGTGTTTTTTTTTCTTTTTTTCCTTTAGAATTCTGTATTGTTGCTATCCTTTTTACTGTTTTGCTTTTTTTCTCTTTAAATAAAATTAAAAAAAATAAAAATGTTGCTTTACATTTCCTGATGTAAAAAAACCTTTTCATTCTGTAATTTAATCAAACTTTAAATGTAGTACCAATTAAATGATTATTTTAATTGTGCATTTCTTTGGTCATTGGAGTGGAAGAGAAGCTTTGCTTATATTTGTGACTTTTCCCCCTTGTGAATTTTCACATCTGGCACTCTTAAGTATTTGGTACTTTGGTTAATCTAGTTATCCACTGATAAAATGTTCACTTGTAGAGAGTTACTAGTGGTGTTATAATGACAATCTTTTTCCCAAAACAACAGCTTTTCGATTGGACTTTACCAGACTGCTAATGTATTCTTGTAGAACTGATATGGATTTATAGAACCATATGCCTAGAAAGAACAGAATTTCAGCTGTCATTTAGGCCTACCCAACCACCTTATATGTAAAACTTGTCTTCAGAATCCTAGCCAAGCCAGCCTCCAACTAATGTTAAAACTCTCTGCCTCCTGAGTTGGCTCACTCTGTCTGTGGACAGTTCTGTTGACTGTAATAGTCTTTCTTATATGAAACCAGATAGTGTCTCCCCCTAGTTTTGTGCCACTGTCTGGGATCCTACATAACAAATTTGCCTCCTCTTCCACATGACAGCCTTTCTGATATGTAGTGACAGTTTCTGCAGTATCTGTCCTCTATGTTAAACATGCTGGTTCCCATAAGTGATTCATATTTGACGTTATCTCAAGGTATATTTTTGACCTTCATAGTCAATTTCTACTGAATACTTCCCAGTTTATAACTTTTTAGAAATATATGATTTAATTTAATGCTGTATAGTGGACTGAATAATTTTACTAACTATAATTGTAATGAACAATGGTGCTTGTTATGATAGAAACATCATGTAATGGTGCCAAGCATTTGGCATGTATTAATTCATTTCATTCATTAAAACATTACTAGGAATTAGACGTCTTTATCACCAATTTGTCAGTGAGAAAACTGAGACAGTAGAAAGCTAAGATTGGATTGAGTAGAAAAGATACAAAGTTTCTTCTGATAAGGATATTATTTTCCAATGAATGCCTATGTGAAATCACATAAGATTTTAAGCTGCTGATTCATATTAACATAACTAGTGCTTTAATTTTCCATGTCATATTTGAATGAACTACTTATAAGCCCCTGCCTTTCTTCTCATATGCTTGAGTTTTGGAGCAAGTCTGAAATCCATGAAATTGTGCATAACTTCACTTAATGTATTGTAATTGATAGCCCACATTACCAGTGAGGATGTCTTGTTCCGTTTCTTCTCCTTCATACAGTGAACTCCATCTCTTCTTGACGTGACTGAATTCACACTTGACATTGTCATTTAGAGCCCCATACACTGCATAGCTTACCTGTACAAGGATGAGTTTATTACTGTCTTTTACTTTCTTTTTCTGTTTACATGCAGAAAGCAGCTTCACAGGCTGGGGGGGAATTGGGTATTATTCCGTAAGTCTGTGGATTTCACCTACTCCATTTCTCTTGTTGCTAAAAAGACCAAAAGCATTTACCAACTTGTCATATGCTTCATGTAATGCTCGCTATTGTTTGCCATCCTTTTATTTCCTGTTTCTTCAAATATATGCTTGAGAATGATGCTGTGCAACTTGTTTTTATTTAAGAAAAGTTCAAGTTTTAGTTTATTGACTATAAAACGAAAGGCTCTTTCTTCTTTCTTAGACTTCAATGGTTTATATTAGTTCAAAAGTCAAGAATATGCTGTGGACAAATTTCAGCCAAACTTTTGTACTGTGAACTCAAAAAACAGTGAATGCTATGGTGGATCAATCGAGGGATACGGATTGATAGGTATATGGGCAAAAGCCCTGTTTTCAGCTTTTAGTTTACTTGCTGTATAACAATATCAAGAATCAGAAGTTATTTTATTTCTCTGGGCTGTAAAATCTAGAACACAATGGAATCAGGATAAAATAAAGCAAAACTCTTCATGGCACAAAAAGTGCTATGAATTAACTATAATTGTTGTAACTCACAGTCTTCCAAGATATTGAAATACTTTCGTGTGGATACTTTGTCAATCTCTATTGGAGCTTCATTAAAAAATATCTTTCTGGGGCTTGGTCCAGAAGAAACATCACCTGTTACAATTTAGAGGACAAAACATTCTGAACATTACTTACTGCTAGGTCATACGAAAATAGCAATCACAGTTGGATCATTTTTTAATAGCCTAATTCCTTGGGTGCGTGGCTGTAGGCTAATCAAGGAAGTGAATTTGTACTTTTGGTATTGAAAAGAGAGTCAGAGGGCCCTTTTCTTGTACCCACAATATATCTTCTGGTCATTGAGCCCCAAGCAAGGCTGGAGATCTCTTGAAATTCATTTACACACCTGCACAATCAGCCGCCAGCTTTAAAAAATATTTTCTATGAAAATGAATATTTTCTCCTGTGTCTGACAAAAATCACAAGGAAAACATCTAAGGAATATCTTAAATTTTATATGCAAGTGTATTTATAGTGATTTAAATAGGCTGAATTTTTTATGTCTTTAGTGTATTCATAATGTAGACTTTGAAATGACTTTGTTGTAGTGTACTGGTATAAATAAAGATCAAATTTAGCTACATAGATTTTCAAAACACTACCTTCTAGTGTGCTTTTGTGAGTGTGTTTTTTAATATTCATACTGCATTCTGCTCAGTGAAAGCTTGATAATAAAGTATTTCTCTTGGGATTTTTGCATTATTTTGTAGATTGATGCACCAATTAAAATATATTTAACATGATATTAAATTTTGAGAAATCAAAATTAAGCACATTCAGTCTTTTTGTTAACTTCCTTCAGTAATTTCTTTGTAAGAAAATTCAGTCAATGGCACCATTGTACAGAATTTGTATTTGTCCCTGTAATTTGTAAAACAAACTTTTAGCAAAGGATAAAATGATTCAGTAATTAGTCTTAGCATAATTGATATACATTTCTTAAATTATTTTTCTTAGATTAATTATTGTACAGAAAAATACAAAAGATGTGACTGTTCAATCTGAGTTTGAATTCTTTGGATTAACACTAAATTGAACAGACCAGAATTTTTCAACTACCTGATAGAGTTCAGGAGAAAAATAATGGGGAATGGGTGAAATCCAGGCCTATTTCATAGGAAACTCAGACATTATTGGTGAAATTATATACAGTGCATTTTATATGGTAGAATATATATATATATATATATATATATATATATACATATAACTATATCTAATTTTCACTCATCAGTCTTTCTTAAAGAAAATGTTCACAAACTTTTCTACATATAGGACAATGAACTCACTTGTAACTTTCAAAATTATTTGATTATTGGAATCTGTGAATGCTAAGTTTCTCCTTTCTCCTTTCTCCTTGTTGGCTATTACATCTCAGCACTCAAAAATCACTCTGCACTTTTTGCTTGAAGCTGTAATAAGGAGACATTTTTTTAACAGATAATAATTTGTTTCTTTTCATTTTCTGTGTGTTAAGCCAACCAAAATTTATTCATGTAGTCATGCAAAGAGTTTTTCTTGAGTAACTCCCATTAAAAAGGTTTTTCTCAGTGCCGGCTGGTTCAGTGGTGAATACAATTCTGTCCTTTTATGGCACACTATTTATAAACAAATAAATAGATCATTTCAGGTCATTCTATAAATAACAATAAAGTGTGTACAGAGTTGCCAGATCCTAATATCTAGAACACATAAATAATTGAAAACTATCAGACCCCCCAAATTTAAAGACTTACTACAAAAATGAGCATCTGAGCTGAAACAAAAACAGCAAATAAATATACAAAAAAATTTCAACAGCACTGGTCATTAAAGAGATGCAAATTAAAACAACACTGAGATTCCACTTCACTCCAGAAACAATGGCTGTCATTAAGAAGTCAACCAATAACATATGCTGCTGGGATTTTGGGGAAAAAGGAAACATCATCTACTGTTTGTGGGAGTGTAGACTGGTTCAACCACTGTGGAGATCAATGTGGAGATTCCTCAAAAGACTAGGACTAGACCCATCTATTCCCCTTCATCAAATATTTACAAAATACTTAAATGTATTGTACCACAAAAATATATGTGCACTCATGTTTATAGAAGCACACTTTGTGGTAGCTAAATCTTGGAAATAGCCCAAATACACATCAACTGATGAATAGATAAAGAAGGATAAATGTAAGACATTTATAGCTAAATGAATGAACCTTGAGATCATATGCTTAAGTGAAATAAATCATACACAAATGTGTAAATTTTACATGGTCTCTCTGGTGTGAGAAACTGAAAGTGTGAATAAGAAGCAAAATATAGAATAGAGATTGTGAAATAGGAAGACACTTTTCAAAAGGAAAAGGGAAGTAGGGAAGGGGAGGGCAGAAAGGAAAATAGGGAAAAAGAAAGAAAATCAGAAAAGAAGGGTAAAATTGAATGAATTTCTTAAATAAATAAGTGAAAAGTGGTTGAAGGGAGAGGAGGGCAGTGGAAAAAAAAGGAATCAAGATATATCATGTGCAGGAACAAATCCCTATGATGAAGGCGATCACTATGTATATCTAACTAATCTTGAAGAAGAACAAAAAGAAGAAGAAAGAAAGAAAGAAAGGAAGGAAGAAAGGAAGAAAGAAAGGAAGGAAGGAAGGAAGGAAGGAAGAAAGAAAGAAAGAAAGAAAGAAAGAAAGAAAGAAAGAAAGAAAGAAAGAAAGAAGTTTTATGTGTCATAAAATATGAGATTAGGTGCAGTAAAGCTTTCTGGACAGAGAGGAGGGTAGGTGTAACAGCCTTGATATAGGAAAGAACGTGAAATGTTATAATGAAATGTCAAAGAAGACCAGCGATGCTGGAGCCAAATAAAATCTAGGGAGAGTAATAGATGTCACAGAATTATTGGCTCAGATGATGTAGGCCATGGTAAACCATTCCAAAAACGTTAGATTTGACTCTAAATCTAAATAGAAGGTACCAAGGGGTGTTGAAAATAGTGACAATTTGTAGTTTATTACTTGCTTTGGTAAGATGTGGATTTATATTTAGTTATTATTTTATACAGTGTAATTGACATAACAAACCGTGCAAATTCACACATTCAATTTCATACCTACTGAAAAAGATCTAGAAAAGACCCATTGCTGCAATCCATAGAGAGAACGTGTCCATTGAACTCACCTCTCTTCATGCATCTTTGCCACAGCACCTTAGTACACCTCTCTGCACTGCCCTGCACCATCAGGCAAACACAGATCTGCTATCATGTACATTAGCTCATATTTTCTAGAATTTTGTACAAATGAAATAGCTCTGTGATGTAGCTGTCATTTTCTGACATTTTTTACTCAGCATAAGCATGATGAAATTCATCAAAATTTTTGAATTCATTTATAGTATTTATTTTTATTAATGATTTATTTTACTTGATGTAGTAGTACAAATTCTGTTACACGGTTATAACACAGTTCGATTGCCATGTACTTCTTGATGGACTTTTTGTTCTCTGAACAGAGAAATTCTTAGTTTACAGAGGTATCCTGAGGATTAAATGATGCCATATATAGGGAGCTTTGTGTAAAATATGGCATGTTATATAAATATGAATACTTTTATTTTTAATGTAGTGCTAGGAAAGAAAATGACTGAATGTACAGTACATCTCCTTTCATCACTCCATTATATTCATGAGGATCAGAAAGCATAGAGACAGAAAATGAGTTTATTTCAGAATGAGTTTAGACTCCAAGGTCTGTACCTATAACCTAGCATCGTTTTACTCTAAAACATCTTCTTTTTAACTTTCTTTTTTCCCCTATGACAAAAATCAATCTAGCAAATTATTTTTGGTATGCTATATTATCTTTCAGAGATTAACTCCTGACAATCCCCTAAACAATTTACAAATTTAAGGAATCCTGAATATTTACGAGATTATAGTAAAATTACAAAAGTGTATTAAATATATTTGCTAGACTTTTTAGATCTAAATGATTCTTGTGGTGTTACTCTTGCATGTTTTGTCTCCTTTCTGATCCACTCGTCTCTCCCTTTCCTTGCCCTCTGCATTCCTTCATTCTCTTCTTTTCTTCCTTCTGTCTTTCCTTCCCTCTTTTCTTCCATCCATCTTCCCTTCAATCAATAGTGTGTGGGTCTTATTTTGTCTAACCAAAATTCAGTCTTATTTCATTGTGCTTTCTCTTGGTCATAATTGGGTCCTATAAAATTGTGTGCTCTTTGCCCTACAGTAAGGGATTTAAAAAAGAAAAAAATAATAATAATCTTGGAACCTGAGGAAATTGTTCTCTTCACTGATTACAAATTGCTACCTACTTCCAGGTTGGCTGTTTGTTCTGGTTACTTATTCTGTCTAACATGCCTGACTGCATAAATCACTGAATAGAGGGATAAAAAGATCTTTTGGAATCTGAATTTGCTATGTTGCAAGATCAGTTACCATATGGAATACACAAGCAGAGCCTTAAGAATGAAACTACATTTTGTGGTTTTGCTTTTTTTCCTTAGAATTATGAAAGTGTCTTTATCACTGTTTGAAATGCAGTCTTTACTCCAAAAACAGATTGCTTGCGTGAGTGCATACATGTGTGCATGCACGTATAGTGTGTGTGTCTGTGTGTGTCTGTGTGTGTAAAGTGAACCAGGGCACCAAAATTATTACAGGAAGCAATATTTTATGCTACAACAAAGATTGTACTGTATGTATTGTAAATAATCAGGAATTTCTGGTGAGCCTCCTAAATATTTTCCTCAGGAATTGATTATAAAACCATATTTGTTACACTTTATCATATCAAAGTGAGTGTTTATTGCAGCCTCATCTGAAAAGATTTGGATTATGCAAACTGACTTCAAGGTAAATGAATGATGATACAAATGGTTAAACTGGTCTGTGATTCCTTCATTCCTTCGCTTTTCATACATTTTCTGAAATCTACGCAGTGCTATACTCTATTGTGCCCATAGAAACACAAGTGTGTACAACACAGGCTTCCCTTAGAGGCCCACAGAAAATTGCTAAGGGAACATGAATCAGAAGACATAAAGCAGAGAGACTAAGTGCTGGCTCTTATTCAGTGACAGTTTAACTTCTCTGAGCTTTGCAGGGGAAGCACCTTCTATCCAGCCCATTACACTGACTGAGAGTCCTCAGCTGCTTATCATTTCATGTTCCACTGGCACAGCTTCAAGGAATGCGAGCCAATTTAAACATGCAGATGCATTCTCAGGAAGATTTATGAACTTCCCAGTTTCCCATGTGACATCCTTGAATCACATATTAATGAACAGATGCTTTTCCATTCAATGATGAGAACATAGGCATAGGTAGCAGAGAGAATTCTGAGGAATATTTCTAACTAGTACAATATTTATTGACTCACAAATCTTGCAGAAAATATAGAATCTTCTGATGGAAAAAATGTTACAAAAGCAGAGCAGTTGGACCTAAGTTTTACAGTCAAGGAAATGGAACCAAAATAGCTTAAATGAGGGCCAGATAGTAAATGCTAGAATTGCAGGCATCTCATTAAATCTTCCCAGCAAATGTCCGATTTAGGTATTATTCCTCTTATTTTACAAATAGGGTAACTGAGGTTCTAAAAAGGTAAATAACTTATGGAAAGTCATCTAGCTAATCAGTGTCAGAGCCTGGACAAAAACTTTGAGTTGATAGTTTGTCCTCATAATCCTGTGCTATTCTGTCTCTCCAGGTATATCTAAGCCCATTTCCTGACTTTCTCGCATCAACCTCTCCTCTTTTTATTATATTGTAATGACAAACACACGTAAAACATTTTAAACAGAGAACTATATGTATGTGTGTGTGTTTTTCCTTGTTTCTCAAGATGTCTGCAGACTCATGATTGATAAATGACTCAGAAGAGAAAGCTGAGACTGATTCTGTGTAATCATTACTAAGAAAAAAACAAAAACTTCTTTAAGGCCTTTAAGCTTAAGGCAAGATGAACAGTGTGCTAATTAGCTCTAGTGCTATCAGCCTGCTGTTCTTTGTTGGGGGCTAGGAATGAAAGAGGATACATTGTGCATAACAATATGGTCCATTGGCCTGATTACAAAACTCCAAGAGGGCTTTTGCTACATGACCATATGGACACCTTTCAATATTTACAAGAGGAAAAGTATGTGATTGGCATATAGATCCCCATGCCTCCAAGGTGTTCTCGATTTCTCCCCATAAATAGTGTTGCCCTCATTCATAAATACAGATGGATAGATAGATAGATAGATAGAGACAGACATTTTAAAGGAAACTTTGGCCTATGGCTTTTCTAGAGGAAAATATGACAAAGAATATCATTTGAAGTTTAGTAGAAAGCAAATTGTTCTAATCAGAAATGATAAAGTTCAGGCCCAATTCTACCTTGAGCACAGACTATGCCTTCTTCATAGCTGAGCAAAAATCAAACCATCAGGCGTCCTCATTTCACTTGAAACTGAATTTAACTTTAAAACAATGGTCCCAAATTACAATCTAGGTCTCAATACTCCCTGGAATTTCAACTGCTCATCTATAGATAGTTGATTTTCCAGTTTCTGAGAACTTACTTTCATACCTTCTTTATTCATAAAATTTATTTCTCCATCTACCCCACTCCTTATTTTCAGTCACATATACCTCACTGAGAAAATATGAGACAGCTGTGGCAAGGAGACTGTTCCATCTTTTGCCCCAGAATCTCCAACTTCTTGTTTGTTATGTAAGGAAATGAATGCATCTAGGCAGGGAAAAGAATGATTTTATTAAAAATTTATTAAAAATTAAGAGAGAAACTTATAAAAGCAGTTTCTATCTCCACAGGTAGACTCAACGGAGCAATTAGAAACATAAAGAAGAGGGGATATATATATATATATATATATATATATATATAGAGAGAGAGAGAGAGAGAGAGAGAGAGAGAGAGAGAGAGAGATGCCAGTTAACACATTTATCATAAGAATTTATCAGGAATTGCTAACAGAATCATAGAAAACTACGAAAACCAGCTCCCTTATCCATCTGACAAAATGCAAAGGAGATAAGAGGCAGTCAACCAAAGACTCTTGTTTAGTATATAAGACATGCAAACACACACACACACACACACACACAAACCTACACTTACACCCATGTATGTTTTCATTTTAACTTCACTATATTGTACCACATACACACATCTGCTGTGACCCAATGTGGCTCCTGAGCTTCTTAGGGTTAAGGACCTGCAAGAGGATGAGAAAAATAAAGACAAGACAAAGCTGGGGTCAGGTGCCTTCTTGGTGCTGAAACAACTTGTTTACATAGCTTGTTTTTGTCTCTCTGTTTTTTCTGGGCTTACTTGCTTTATCCCCACACATGTGATCAATCTTCAGCTTCAATGCTCCCAACATATCCCTCTTTTTTGTTTTGTTGTTACACAGGACTGGTGGTCAGTTGAAACTAGAGGAGCTGTGTTGGAGAGCTCTGTAGATCTTTTAAGTGCAGTCCAAAGAATTTAAGTCCCTACGTTCTGCAATTGAAGCCCTATGCAGTCCATTAATCTGTGACAATACTCAGCTACCAGTGTAGCTGGCAATTGCCAAAAGGTATTAGTATTTTGAGTTTCTTTTATAACATATTACTTTAGCATTGTTTTATATACCTCTAGTAGTTGTACATTTTCTGAAGGATGTTCAAGACAAAGCTAAAGTGAGACCTGTTTTTAATACAATCAATTTTTATTATCTATCAAGGTCAGATAAGTCTCCTCAGGAAGGCCTTGAAACCAGCTATAGCCCCTCTTAGTTCTTCCATCAGTGTCAGCCATTCAGATGAGTCATGGCCATTGCTTGACCAAGTTGCTTTCTGTGAAAGCTTGGGAGATTTTTGCTCCTGAGGACTCTCCTTAGGCACACCATACACTGATGATTATTTTCCTCAGTGGTCTCACAGTCTTCTTGATCAGAAGACCTGGGACTGACCGAGTATAAGATGAAACAGTAGAGGTTCTCATATGTCCTGGCTCCTCATTGACCTTAGAAGGCTAGGCCCAAACTATTGGCTGTCCTCTTAGCCCATCTGTCTCTCTAATTGTTGGTCTCCAAACCTCAGTTTTTGAACATAAAGAAGAAAATATTGATAACAGTATAATAAAGTTAGAGGCATGATCATCTTTTCTAAATATCAAACATCTTACAACATAAAATAGAACCATTATTTTTCAGCAACCATCAGTGTTTTAACATTTGAATACCTGTAGAATATTAACAGTTACATATTTTACATAGAAAATTGGAAATCAAAGCATATACAATGTTATAGCATAAACACCATGATGACATTTTGTAACACATTTGAATTTTCATTTTGACATCCAATTTCTCCCTTTTGATCAGTCATCCCTATCTAATATATAAATGCCTTTACCTAACTCGTTGACTTTTAGTAGGATGTACATCTCATAAGCATTTCTAAGAGGCAGAGGTCTGAATCTGCAACAAAAGTTTGTCACCATAAACTATCTGTTTTTACATTTTCAAAGACCTGTACATCTGGAGGCATTAATATATGAAATACACCACGAGGTTAACAACAATCATTTGTCATAACCATACGAAAACCTTTCTATGGGCAGTTTTTAAATAAAAGACCTTTTGTATTACTGCTTTTAATGATGACCAATGTGAATATATTACAATAATATTTATGCAACTTTAGTTGGGGTGTCTCCCATAAGGCTATGGAGATCATTGGGGCCTCCAATCAATGAACGAGAGCTGGTAAAATGTTACCAGATGGCCACTTTCTTATTCATCAATTGAAGTCCTGTCCAAAAATCCCAACCCCAAGGGATTTTTCTTTAATCATTTTTATAATAATTTTTTTCTTAAGAAAACTCCAATTATAACTTTTAATATATTATTTTTGAGCAGTGAAAGACTCTCAAGTTATGATAAGCAACAATGTACATTACATTTACACAACTGACTTTAGCATCATTTTGACTAACTGAGAACCCAGGTGGAAGCATGTTTTGTAATTCTATAACTCAAATAAGCCTTGATTAAATTATCTATAAATTCAAAAGAAAAAGGAAAAAGGAAAATTGCTGAACTCTAAATAAAAATAGCAACTGTACACAAACAGAGAAATGGACAAATGGACAAACATAGACAGACAATCTGTACAGATTCAAACAGACTTAGAAACAAACACACAGTTTTCTGTGTCCACAAGAACTCTCCAAGTTCCTGGGAGCTATTTCATGCCTCTTTGCTGAACTAGCTCGCTTCCTACACCCCATGTCCTCGGGGTTGAAACACCTGTCACCTCCAGCACCCCATGCCCTCAGGGGGAGTTTCCCTGCCACTTTGGCACTCCTGTATGGGCACTTGTGCTATTAGGTCCACAAGTGTGAGCGATCACTAGCTCAGCAAATTCTAACCACAGCTTAACAGACTGGATAAAGAGACAAACAGATACACAGATTTACAAACTTCTTTACAATCATAGTGCACTCAAATATATTTTAGCCAAAATGAAATACAGAAAAATTTTTTTAAATTGTAGAATTTTTAATTTTAAATAGACTAGTCATATTTGTTGTAGGTCAATTAGCAGAGATTTGTTATCAAGGAATTTGAAAAAGACAAAATCTCATCTATAATTAACATATTTTTGCCATGGTACTTAGTATGCCCCTCTATCATGTATTTGGACCTTTTTTATTTTTGATTACCAACTCCTGGACATCTTGGGTGAATTAGGGTTGGTTCTAGCTTCATCTTTTTCTATTGGTTATGGTGTGGTCTCCAAGGCATCACTGTCATAGGACTGAACATCTGTTTCTTGAGAGGTAAAATCAACTCCTTTTCTAGGTTTGGATCCATGAAATAACTAGACAGCACACACTGGCACCCACATAGGCCACTGAGCTTTTCCTGGAAAAAACATAAGCATACCCTAGACCTCACATTAACACTAGACTGGGCGTTTTTATTGTCCAGTATGAAGATCTTTCCAATGGACGCTTTTTAGCTTTTTTTGATTGCATTACCTTCCTGCTGCAGTAGTTACGTCTTTATTAGAATTTAAACATTTTAAATGGTATATACTGCCAAGTGAAATCTATTATGAAGTGAACTCTCCCTTTTTTAAAAATTTAAATTGTGTGCACATTTAACTACTTCTAGATCTGAAGATTATAAAGGATTTTTGTGGTAAGCTGTAGATTAGATAGACTTTTTGTGGAAACTGCATTTTATATTTAGGTACACTGGGCTCTCCTGTGATACGCAGGTGGTGCCCCTGCTCTGGGCTGGAGGCCCCGCTGTTGTTGGGGATCTGAGCACCAGGGCAGTGTAAAATTTTGATGCATAAAGTGTGTGCACAGGCAATGGGAAAAACCAGGATGGCTTGGGCAGGCCAGAGCCATGTCCCACCACTCTAAGTATCAGAAGATCCAAAATTCTTAGGTACCTTTTGCTTATTTATAGATTTTCCAATTTTTGTCAAGGAAAGAATAACCAACTGAGCAATACAATAATCAAGGGAGATTTGAACTGTGTTTTGAGTAGACTGAGCCATAACCCTGATTTCCCCTTGCAGCTGACACAAGCAATATTGTTTCTTTACCTTCCTGGTCTGGGCCAAGCTCCAGGCTCAATGGAGGCTTTGTTGCCCTCCTCATCCTGGGGGCCTGTGACAAGTAGTGACAGGAGCAGAAAGCAGCAGTTTAGTTAAATAACACATTAAAATCTGTAGAGGCCCAGCTAGATTTGTGTTGGTTTGTTTTGTTGTGTTGGTTGCTAGTCTTGCTCTAAGCTGTGTTTCAGGTTCCTCCCAAGTATGTAAATATAAAATTTTTTCTTCTGGAGACAAACTCAAGAAATTTAGCAAGCTGTGTAGTGTCAGTCTACTGAAAACTAAAATTGACTTAAGAAAGCAGAGGGACCTAAATAAACGTAGTTACATTAGTTGCAAATTTGAAAGAAGTACCTCTGTAGTATACAATTTTGAAAAAACAATGGAGTTTGAGAATTTACACTACCAGATATCAAGACCCACTACAAAGCCATAGTGAGACAGTGATATGCTGGAGCCAGCCTGTTATCAACTTGTGAAAGTCAAATGTTGAATTTTTAGAAGTTTTAAAGGTTAGTTGTTGTCCCATTGGTTATTTGAAATTGTTTTTTTAAAGATCATTTTGTAAACAGAAACCAGCAATCCACAATTCAGGATCATATACCATTAGGAGCCTGCTGGGCCAAGCAGGGCCAGGCCATCTCAGGGAAGCTGTCTGAGCCGTCACAGCCCTACTCCTTGGCAGAGCTTCCACAGGCCCTGCTGGAAGTTTTGAATTTACACTGAGTGGCCCAATGATACTGTCCTCTACACTTTGGACAGATAGTTGAAGGTTTTTCTGGACAGTTAGTGGCTCAGTTAAAGTTATCATGGTGGTGGTCATGGCTGCCATTTTTCCATGTTCAGGACTTGATTCTAAAACAGTGCTTGGAGCCAGTTCCCTTTTAATTGTCTCAAGAAGCTCAAGGTTATTAAGACCTTGTCTAATCCAGATCTACAGAAGGAATGTAAATACTGGAATCAAGCATACAACAGTTTCTTATACATTTGTGATTCTTTTGGATAAGTTTGTCCCATAGGTAGACAGCTGATATAATCAATATACCTCTTTTTTTTTCTTTTCAGGGGAAGGGGCTTCTCTCAGGCTCATTTATAAACAGCCCTAGAGAATAAGGGAGTTTCAATGCCCCATTCTTTACAACTGATGAAGCCAATATCAATACACTCCAGTGATGACTATTGACCTATACCAATGCACTTCTCCAGCTAATTTGCGCTCACATGAGAAATGTCCCCTCACCCTCAATCTCTTATCCCGTCCATGTTCTGGCACCATATGCTGCGACCCAGTGCTGCTCCTGAGGTTCTTAGGGTTAAGGACCGGTGAGAAGATAAGAAAAATAAAGACAAGACAAAGCTGGGGTCAGGTGGAGCCCTTATCATCCTGATGGAAGGAAAGGAACTGCACAACCATTTTAACACCTTTATTTATATACTGGGAAAGATGATGTCAATTTCAGCTCCTCTGCCTAGCAACCCATTGCTTGGTAGGCCTGGCCCCCTTGCCTTCCTGGTGCTGGAACAACTTGTTTACATAGCTTGTTTTTGTCTCTCTTTTTTTTCTGGGCTGGCTTGCTTTAGCCCCACACATGTGATCAATCTTCAGCTTCAATGGCTCCCAACGCACATCTATGCTTGTCCCCATTACTTAACCATTAAGCCTATGCTACCTTACTGTAAAGCCTCCCACATTTATCCACCACGAAGATGTCAATCAGACAGACGGAATGTAGGCAAATGTGCCCAGGTTAGGATCAAGGACAGCCAAGAGAGCCAATCAGATGGCAACAATTTCCAGGTGTCTTCCTTGGGGATGGGAAAATCACTAGTCCTAAATTAAAGAATCCAGGGTTGAGAGCTCAGGGGTATTTGCCTCTGATGCCCCTTACATTCCCAAATTAGCTATCTGTCTTCTTTCTTTTCCATCTTTTCTTCTGAAATAAACCACGTTATTTTATTTTAAACTCTGCCTCTTTAATTCATTATCAGGCTAAGTATTTACAATCTCAGAGCTTACATGTTGCAGACTAGGAGTGGAGCGTGCAGACCACCCTGCCACGACAGTTACACCTTTTCTCTTCTCTTCCAATGAGGGAAGTGTCCTTCTCCTATCAAAGGCAGAACCTCCATAAAGGCACTATATCCTCTATCCCAGTATTTTGCTTCATCAAGTCACACCATGTTCTTACATACATTTCTTCATGTCTATTGGACAATTTCTTTTAGTGCCCAAATATATTCAAATATATTTAATTTTTAAAGAGAATGCAAAACCCTTGCTCACACCAAATCTCTCTCCACCTATAACTCAAATTCTTCACACTTCTCACTGCAAAAGTGGCTGTAGGAATTGTCCATGCATCTTGTTTCTACTGCTCCAAATTCCTCTCTTTCCTTAAATCAGTCCAGACTTTAATCTGACCAAAGCATCTTTTCTTGCCTTTATCAAAATCATCTGCAAATAGAACATTGATCCTGCTTTTTCCCAGGTTCTTCTCATATGAAGTAATGTTTTTCATTCTTTGACTTTAAGTCTATGAATTTCTTTTTTAGTTAAATGTGTTTCTTTTATGTACTGTGCTGTTGGATCTTTGTTTCTTGATCAATTCAGTTTCTTTTGAATGGTGAATTGAGACCATTTACATTATTAAGTTATAACTGATATATATTGAATTATCTCTGTCATGTTATTTCCCTGTCATAGATTTCATTTCCACTCTGTTTAATTGCATGACTTACCTGGTGGATTCATTCTTTAGTGTTCATGCAACTGCAGTCTTCTTAATTTGTCTCTAAATTATCCATTAAAATATTTTGTAGTGCTGATTTGACTATCATAAATTCCTTCAGTTGTTCTTTCCCATGGAAGTATCTTATTTCTCCATTACTTTTGAAGGATATTTTTGCAGGATACATTAATCTGGATTGGAGGTTGTTTTCTTTTAGAACTTGAAATACTTCACTCCAAGCTCTCCTTGACTTAAGAATTTGTGTTGAAAAGTCTGCTGTGATTCTGCTGTGCTTTACTTTATAAGCGATTTGTTTCTTTTATCTAATAGTTTCAAGTTTATTTTGAGTTTTGTTTAATTATATTTTAAAGTGAAAAATAAAATAAAATTTCAAAACAAGATATTAGGAAGTAACAGCAGTTTATATATTATGTTTTATTATCTTCAAAGTAGATACATGGAGTGTAAGATATAGGTATGAAAAATTGTCCAAACAATAATAGCAAAAACCTTTCTTTTCAATGAACTAACAGAAATTATAATATAACTATCTTGTGTGTATATATATATATATATTTTTTTTCCTTTTACCTTTGGCACATTCCAGTTTCTCTTACCTAAGTCCCATGCTTCTCTCTCCTCTCTGTCTCATGCCATCTGGTGCAGGGTGGGGGTATTTCTTCCTCTCTGAATAGCTTCACATTGTATCTAAGTTTCCTTCTGTGTTATTGCCTTCTCTTCTCACTCTCATTTAATGGTTTCTACTTTATTAAACCTTTAAAAACTGGTTTTAGGCTGTTTACTCTTTTTTTGCACAAATTGGATTCAACTTCAACTGCTTCACAGATTTTTTTCCACACATGAACGCTTTTTTGTTGTTTCTTTCCTTTACAGGTATCAAAATTCAATCAGAAATAATTTCAAATGAATGGAACAATATATTTCATTAAGATTTTTTTGATCTGGTATTATTTGGCAGTGATGTGAACCCTTTGGAGCTTTCAGTGATATAAACAAACCAGTAGGGCATAAGTAACAGAGGTTCACCACCAAAGTTATAGGTCTCGAACAGTCAGGTTTATGGACTTTTCTATTCATCAAATGTCAAAGATAATTTTCAATAAGGTTTAATTTATGAAAACAGGAATAGAGTATAAAATACAATGGAATTGTAGAGGCAAAGTATATCAGTGAAGAAGTTAAATGTTATAACATCTTAATGTCTGGTAAACAGAACCTGTACTAGAAATTTTGTGGGGAGTGAAATGTAGCAAATTATTAAACAAAGAAATAGTATAAATGGCTTGAGATGACTTGGCAAATGCCTGAACATGAGGATTTAAAAACAGAATTATACTTCCCTGTGTTTCTTAATCCAAATGACTTGAACGATAAAATGTTATAATGGTAATGAGCACATTTCTGTCCAGGGACAGACTGACTTCACAATTAGAGGCAAATTTACATTTATGGCCATATTTAAACTGACATGATTGTATATTGGTCTAGTATTATGGAATCAGCTTTGAAAAATTAAGATTCCTGTATTTTGATTCACCCTTATGTTTTGATCTTTCTGTTATAACTGTTTGTAGCTGTTGTAAGTTCTTTGCTTTGATCAAAGGCTGTTGCAAAAGTAGTGAAACTGACTTCCTTTGGTGGGTAGGAAGAGCAAGAAGATACAGTTTCAGATGTTCGGTTCAAGGTGGTGTCAAGATATCCCAGTGCAATTGACAATGGTAGAGGTGCAGCTGCAGGTCGGAGGACACTGTCATTCAGCACTGTGCAATGAATGGTTCAGCGGTGCAGATAAAAGTACAGTTTAGGAAGGACCGAGGCTGAGAGGTTGCATTTCACAGTCAGCAGAGTAAAGAAAGCCAATCAAAGGCAAGACTAAAATATAGACAGAAAGTTAGAGGGAGAGAAATGGGATGAATAGCCGAGGGCTATGTTTTGCATGGATCAGAGGAGAATGCTAGGGAAATCTGTCAAAAGAAATGAAGACTGAGGATTTTATAATGATGAATGTTGACTTTGGAGAGTGTATTTTCAGTGGAGTGGTTGGGGTAGGATTTTTACTGTGAAAAAAGATCTGTCAATGAAGGGAAAAAAAGGAGATAAGCAAAAGTGAAAGGAGAGAAATAACTCTTAGGGGAGAGGTGGTGGCATGTCCAAGGGAATGCAATTTTTAAAAAATGCTTTGAGAAGTCATGGTTTTGTTATGTATGAAAATTATAACTGCTTATCTTAAGCTTAAAAAATACAAAAAGTGAAAAGAACAAAGTAAAAAGCACATAAAATGCAACAGTATTGAAAATAAAGAACACTATTGCTTTGGTAAGGAAAAGAGTAATACTAGACATTTATCCATGCAGGTAAATATAACTTTATTTTATTTCTCAGTGCTTTATCTTTATGTTTCAAACTCTAACACCAGACATGAGGGGGTAAACTCATTTGTTTCATGTATGGCAAAGACAGAAAAATGATAATGGCATTGATCCTACAATGTTTTTAATGCTTCTTCCCCCTCACTAATCCTTGATAGAAGACTTTGGAGTTGGAAATACTTCCCAGTGGAATGAAAGCTACTTAATGTCAAAAGAAAGTGGATGGTTCTCTCTGGACCATGGCTTCATTGTATGGATCCTCATTATCTACCCTCTTTTGTTTTTTTCTCTCACACCAGTTTTCAAGTCATCATACGAGGGCCATAGAGGTATTCTAACTTCAAGGCACATCCTGGGCTCAGAATTTTCACAACTCTTCTTGTTGTGGGGCCAAGTGCATTTACTCAAAGTAGAAACAACCTTTCACTAGATTATCTCCTCAAGCCTGACACATCAACAGTGAGATCTTACATCTTACAAGCTTATCGCCTCCTAAGATCCAAGTAAAGGAGAAAATATCTAAAATCATTGGTTTGGTCCCTTTATAATGCTTAAGGAAAGAAGTTTAGTAAATCAGAACTTTTTTCAGTGAGAATCCTCCTGATGAATCACAGTGCAATATTCGTAATTCACAGAGAACCAAATTCTTGTTCTGTGAACTATTGCTCTGACTGTGCCAGACTGAAGAAGAAAGTGATTTGTACAATGAGCAGCTCTGATTCATGCTAGATTCAAATACAGTTATAATTTTCTTTCTAGTCCTTAGATAATCACAAATGGCACTTTTGGTTTTTTGTTGTACCGGAGATCAAACTCATGACCTCGCGCTTGCCAGGCAGACACTTAAGCCATTGAGCTAAATCCCCAGCTCTCCACAAATGGCACTTTAAGAAATATTTTAAACACATATATATCATCACATCCATAGAATCATACTGCATATTATTTGATAAACTGCTACTTTTCATTTAATGATATAATCAACATGTCATTTATGTCCTAGTTTTCACAATTTTCACATGACGACAGCTAAAATGAACAGTGAGTGAGGGAACTTATGGCCTGCAGAATCAAGCACCATCTGGACATTTAGAGGGATGGTTTGCTTATCTCTGATAATGATTAGTTTTGCTTGTATTTGAATTTAACATAAAGAGTATCATACAATATGTGTTATGCAAGATTTGCTTTGCCTCCTTCAACATTGCATTTGTAAGATTATTCATGACAGGCTATTGTTTTCTAAATCTTAAAAGTCTTTTTGTTAATCTTTCTGCTTATAAATCTAGAAAAGACACATATGCATTGGATTTTGTTTTATGGTTGAGTAAACCTAAGAATTAAATTTCATCTGAGGAATTACCATTGCAATTAATAGCAGCAAGCAAATGTTTGAAAATGATATATTATTTTTTAGAAAATAATTGCTGAAATAAAGTGCTAATTTCTTTGAAAATCCATTTCTGAATAGGATGTAGAACAATCTCTTCCCTCCTCCCATTCAGTCTTGTCAACATAGATGATTATTACAAATTTCTGAAGTAAATTTCATTATCAACTCTGCTTTAATTTTTTTATGAATGGCAATGAGAAAATGACTTATTTTCCACAAATAAGTATATGAGAATGGAAGGAGTTTATTTTCTTCTTTTACAGAAACTTCATTCCTTGTGTATTTCATACCCCAAATTATATACTTAACAACTGTTGTCATTTAATTTTATTGAAAACTCACATTGCTGATCACCTAACACAACATTTTGCTACCTGGTTATTCGAATGGTTTGTTTTCTCAGACCCATTACCATTAGCTCTAATCACCTTCTTGCTTGTGAGGCATTTCTCACCTCTAGATATAGAAAGTGCACAAAATAAGCATATGATTTTCCTTCTGCCTCGAGCTATCAAAAAATAGAACACTGCCCCATACTCAGTGTCCTTTGGAATGTGCCTTGTCCCTGTCCCCACACTCTTCCTCCCTTAGACCACTTAATAAAATTGAAATATCTGTCTGAATTGAACTAAACCATCACTAAAACATTGATGGAGAAATCTGGATCAAAAGTATAACAAAGAATATATAATGACACAAGCTTTTGAAGAAGGCAGGAGAGGATAGAGTCAGATGAGGATTAAACTTGGAAAGGCGGAGTTTCTCTTCCTGCAAGTCAGAGACCAAGGAAAGGAAAAGTTCATTCAACCAGTCACTTAACCAAGATGTATTAAGACCTATTAATTAGCATACTGTGGAAACTGCTAAAAAGAGATTTTAAAGGAGAACAAGCTGTACATAGACACTCCTGCTGGAAGGACGTGATTTCTTCTAAAAAAGAAATGAGATCATGATTCTGAGTAAGAGCTGCTTAGGGAAGCGTGGGTTTGGGTACTTGAAGAGTACAAATAAGATTTCAAAAAGTTATGGAACTGAAAGCTAAGGAATCAGGATGTTTCATTTTCAAGCTGGTAGTATTTTGTTTCAAAATCTAAGCTTGGAATACTCATGTCATGCATCACAGTTGAATCTTATTGATTCCATTTTTAAAATTGCACCTGCCATGGAGTCATGCCAAAACACACATCCCAAATTAAAGCACAGAAACCAATAAAACACAACAAGGACTGAATGCTGCAGACTCAATGCTTATTAAAAAACCATTAGCCTTAAAATGTTAGATTGTCAGAAAACAATTCCTTTCTCCTAACATCAGCTTTGAAGGTCTGCTAATCGGAAATATATTGAACTACAACAGGCAGGAAATTCAATAAAGCAGCTCCAGCAGTAGAAGAAATCTTGCTCCAGGTCCTGCTAGTGGAATTAGAAAGGCATCATCAGGCACGTAGACACAGATCCAAGCTCTCATATGCCCATAATAATTTGGTATTTAAAGTTCTCCTGTGGTAACTGAAATCAACTTTTTAAACTTATCATTTGATATAGTATTTAATGTCTTTAAAAGGGACTAAAAATACTAAGATATTTGAAGACTTTAAAAATGAAATATCCACATGTAGTGAGCCAACGTGCCTCCTTTCATGCTTTCCTTTCTTTTGTTTATTTCTTTCATTTTTTTGGCAATGAGGCTTTTTTCTTGCTTTTAGTTCCTCTCTCCTATGTTTTGAAAATTAACTTTCATTTTTGATTTTGGATTTGTATAGAGTGAAATATGAGTACTGAGGTCTTAATCAACATTCAGGCCGACAGAAGAGTCAAACCTGCTATTACCTTCTGTGCTGAGAGAGATGTTTATTGTAAAAGCTTTAGGGCTCTCTCTGAAGATGTGGGAGAAGAGGCCTTTGAAGCTGGTGCCAGTGGCAGAGTTTTGCTTCAGATCCCCATGACTGAAAGAACTGCAGAGGTGACTTGGGGAAGAGTTATTTATAAGATTTGAATAGAACATGAAAAGAAAACTGTTTCACTTCAATAGGCTCCTTTTTTGTTACTATTAAATAAATCATAGAATTTGAGTTAAAAACATTTTCTAAGTGATGCAGACCAGTGGTTTTCTAACATTTTCCACACACACATGAGATTGAGATGATATTTTCACTAATCCATGGCAAAATTATGAAGAAAAAATAGAAAGGAAGCAGAAAATGGAAAGAAAGATTTCTAAATAAGGAGGATAAGAGGGATTGAAGAGAAGGAAGAGGAATGGGAAATCAAAGAGGAACTAAGATATGTCATGTACTGATACAAATTCCCTATGTTGAATGTGATCATTATGTATACATAAAATTTACAAATAAGCTTAATTAATAAAAAATTTAACATTCAAAGAGAAAAGAAAGAAGCAAACAATGTCAACAGGCTTTTTTATGAAGCTAGATTTGTTGTTTCTTTTCAATCTTAATATATTCATATCTTATCGTAGGTCTTAAAATGTTCCTTTTTTATTTCAGAGGAGACATATGTGTGATAGGATGTTTTAAATGATCTTGGTGAGATCAACGGAAGCATAATTAATATTTGGAAGTTGGGACAGAACCGAAGTGAAGCTAGACTGAATGTAGGCAGCATTAAATTTGGTGACCAGGCACCTGTAATTCTTGAACTGCTTTCTTCTACTGTTTGCATTCATAATGTCCTTCTATTCTCTATTCCATTCTTCTTCAAAAATAAAAAATCAGTTCTGAGCCTTTTATTCAAATCAAATACACAGTGGGGCTCAACTAGAGGTGCTAGAAATCATCATTCTTTCCTTTTGATTTTCTTTTCTCATGGGGTTTGGCGTGATGGAGCGGACCTATAATTCCAGCACTTGGACAGCTGAGGCAGTCACTGTTAGACACTGTGGACACTGTGAGTTCAAAGTCAACTTGTATTGCTTAGTGAACACAAAATCAACTTGAACTACATACATAATGAGACCTTTTGCCATAGTTATTGGCCTCTCTCTACCAGCATAGTATTCATATGAGATCTAAACCCTTACAACACTTTAACAAAGTTAATCTTTCCACAGTTGAAATTCCCCTTCACTTACTCCCTCAATTCTTTCTCCATTAAACACATGGTATCTACTTAGCTCATTTACTCCAAGGGAAACTGCTCTGGTAAAGGTCAGCCACCATAATGTGTGCTATTGAAACCAATGGTCACTTCGTTATCACTGCACTCAATTTCTCAGCATCATTTCACACATTAGCACCCCCTTCAAATACACAAATACGCCATTTTCACACATGATACGGTTGTTTTTCCTGTACTCTAGGGCTTGATTTTCCCCAATATGCCCTTTTGTTCATGTAAGCAAGAGTGTCATGTAGAGAACTTAAGCCCCAGTGTAAAGTCTTTCTATGCATCATCCCAATAAACTTTACTCTGTTGCTCTCTGAAAGCATCAAAGTTTTCATCATGGTAATTTTAATTGTATAATTTTTTGTACACATTACATATTTATCTGTCTCTCTCAGCACACAAAGCTTTCTGAAGGACATTTGACAGAATCCTCATTGCTGTATTTCCAGAACCCAGCACAGCATTTGATGCATAGTAGTTGTTTAATAAAGACTTCCTCAATGACTGGACAGATGTATATATGCTAAGAGTCTCACAAACTCTTTTAGTACACTTACCCTGAAAACTCACCGCCAACCCCTTATGTTGTCTTTGCAATGAGTCTAGCATGTCTCTTCCTATCAAACCTCTTGCTACCATGCTCATGGCTCAAGCCACCATCTCCTCCTGCTTTAAACCTCAGCATCTTTCGTTTTGTCCTGATATTCAGTCCATCCTATGTACTGAAATAAACATCATAACCTTCTAAACGTTGTGATATTATCATTTTCACAAACAAAATATGGCTCCTCTTTGCCTATAGTTTCTTCTAAACTTTCCACCCTGGCATTGGTGGGTCTCAAATTCTGGAGTTTAACCTATCCAAAATGTGAAGGATGGTTAACATTCCATGAATTCACACCTTTTTCAAGGATCTATTATGGAACTTTTGTGACTCAATATGCTTTTTTAATGTCATTTAGTAGAATGAGAACTCAAGAAATTGTTGAACATGATACGTTGCCTAATCTCAAAAGTTAATGCAATCGTTAATTCATAGAAATATGTATTATTTGTTGAAGAAATCATCATATAACTTTCTCCTTATATACTGTTTTCAGGATCATACACAGTAGAGAACAGAAGAAATGATTGTTTCCAAGCCCTTACGGTGTGTGAGTGTGAATAAAATTAAAATATTCGGCTTCATATATATTTAAAGCAATGCATGACTTATTAGTTGTGTTAAGGTTAAGGTCTGTACAACTGATATCTGTGGCTTCCTGAGCCAAAACAAGAAAAATCTTGTCTGCAAAAACTGTCCAACAGAGAGGCCATCCAATTAAACACAAGACCCTTAGCAAAAAGCAAAACAAATGAACAAACTAAAAACTGTTGATACATGTTGCCTTTTTCCCAGAAAGATCTGCAAGATACGAAGAGAACAATATCCTCAGGCAACATATTCAGCAGAGAAGACACTAAAATATGAAAATATCTGTTTTGAACTTTTCTAGCATAGACTGGCTGCCTGTGGGTCTTGATATTGACCTGCAAGTACACTGTATGGGTTCCCTTTATCAGTCTCATAACTCCTTCATGTGCGATTCCTGACAGTTTAGAAATGTAGTTCAAATATATATATTTATACTATACTATATGTATTTATACTATATATATTTATAAATATATATATATATATATTTAACTTTCAATTTTTTAAAACTGTTATGAGTTATATAGTAATTAGCAGGTTGTTTTTGTAGGAGCTATTTCTTTAGCATAGAAGTTCTCAGTTCTGGTGATCTTTCAATAATTTCAATGCACAGACACCTCCCCCTCCCTAGGCTGTTCTGCTCATTTGGTCTGGGGTAGATCTCATGCATGACATGCTTTTTAAAACAGTCAGGAAAATATAACTTTCTGCTTGTGTAGAGGATCACTGCAACTCATTGAAGATTGCCCTTCTACTGTAAATTGTGTGGTTTTTTTTTCCTGTTGTAAATTTTTAAAAAACAAAATTAACACAGCGTTGCACGACTATAGCTTTTAATCTAACATTACTTTTCTCTCTTATGAAGCTGTAAGCTTAAAATGTGAACAATGCACTCTGCACCTATAGTGAATGCCAGTACAACTCACACACAGAGTTAGTATTCCATGGGGTACTAGCTTTCCTAGTTCTATTTTTTAATAGTTAGGGAGGGTTGACAGGCCATGTGTAATCTTTATCAATCACAGTATGTTCTCTGAGTAAACAAAGTGCAGGCCTGACATTTGGAGAGTTTATGTTTTATCCCTGGCTATCTTTTAATCTTCTATTTTCACCTCATATCATGCCTGGTTCCCCTTCCAGCTTATGCTTCAGTCACACTGAATTATGTTACAATCCTCCCAAGTCCAGTGATGCACAGGCTCTTCTGTCTGCAGGAATTTTCACAGGTTTTTTCCTGTGTTTGGATGGCCTTCTCCATCTTGTTTGCCTGGAAGTTTTTGATCATTTCTGAGCTCTTAATGGTGTGCAGTTGGAGATTGAATGCAACATCTATGTGTGTTCATATGTGTGATGTGCACTTTCATTGCAAGATGAACCACAGATTGCAATACATCTCCAAAGAAATCTGGGACCCCGTAAAGATTAAGATCCATTGTCTTGCTTATATTTAAATCTGGCAGAATGAAACACACGGAGGTTGTCACCACCTCCTCCAGGCAAGTTCACTGTTACAGATATTCTCTCCTTCCACGTTTCCATGCTCCTTATATATTTCTTTCATGTATAATTTTTCTTGTCTCCCTTTAGACTTAGATTCCACTGAAGGTAGAGCTCTTTTTATCCCACAGTTTAACAAAAATCCATGCATTTGCATTTATCTGGAGAAGGAGTCAAAGTTCAAGTCAACTTGTATGGAATTTAAAGATTTTCATATACTGAAGTTCGGGAGGAAGCAGGGTTTCATTTTCTAGATATTATTAATGTAATTCAATTTTGACCAGTGACTTACCTTTTTGAGGTTATACTTAATGTGAAGGCTGAGAAATACAATTTGTCCTTAAGAAAATATTCAATTATTTTGGTGGGGATATTGCTCGGCAACACAGTGCCTACCTGGCAAGTGTAAGGTCTTGAGTTTGACTCAAGGTACCAAAAAATCCAAAAAAAGAGAAAATATTTAATCATTGAGCTGTGACAGATTGACACCAGATTAATTATATGTGTATACATATAAACATAATCGGTGTATCAGAAGATATTTGCTAACAAGCATTTTAATTTTGTGAGTTCTGGGAAGAAAACAAATACATGAAATGGAGGAAAAGAAATTTTTAACCAAAATAACTCAAAAGAAATTCTCAGAGTTTAAGAAATTGCATTTATAGTCCAAAGGGCTAACATCCAGAGAAACAGATGAAAATACACAGGCCAAGATATATTATTGAGAAACTTCACAACAGTAGGAATAAAGAAAAAAATTTCCAGAGGGGACAAAATCAGTCAAGTACAAAGGCCCAGGAATCCGATGAACTAAGAATTGTCAGTATTGTCAATATAAACCAAAAGTCAATTAAATGATGCTTCAAAAATTCTAAAGTGATTGATGACAATGTTTCTACACTCAAACTAATAATCAGATGTACAAGTATAAGATACATTCACACGTATCTCAGAAATTCTATTCTCCCTGCACATCTTTTTTCTCCAGAATATATTAGAGATTTTCTCTATGAAAAGGAAGAACTAAACCAAAAAAGACAAAGATGCAGGATGCAGAAAACTGATGCAACATATAAGTGAGATAGATGCAACCCTTAGAAGGCTACGGATGGGAGATCTGAGACGAAGGATTTGAACCAGGAATTGAAGGTAACTAGTTGAGACTATCACAGGAAAATAGCTTCATGTAGAAGTTCTGCAAAATGATAGCACTGATAGAACAATTTAAGTGAATAAGAATCTTGAGAGGATATTTTCATCATTAATCAAGAATTTTCAACTGAATTAATGAAAATCAAAACACTATAGGGTAGGAATTTGTTACAATTTTATACACACCCTTGGGAAAGAGGTTGATTCACTCTGGATAATATTTAAGGCTGATCAAAAAGAAAATATCCTTGGAGTAGGATCTTCCATGGAACCACCAGACTGGACAAATAATGAAATTTCTCTGGAAAGAACCTTTGAAAGATATTGTGTTAGCCTGTTCAGATTTCCACTACAAATACCATAGATGGGGTGATTTAAATAACAGGAACATTTTCTCATAAGTTTAGAGCTGAGTCCATGATCAAAGGGCCCGCAAGTTCAGTGTCTGGTGAGGACTTTCTTCCTAGTTTATCGCTGGCCACTTTCTCACTGTACACTTAAGTGGCCATGCTGCTGTATATTGAGAGGGAGAGAAAGAGAAATTCTAAGGTGCCTCCTTCTATAAGAAAAACAATCCAATTTAACGAGGCTACATCCCTACCCTGATGACTCCTTAGTATTTCGTTTTTTGTTTATTTTGAGACTGGGTTTTGATATATATTCTAGGCCAACCCCCAAAATGCAAAAGTTTGCTATCATTTGCACTTGACCAATTCTTTGCTCAGGACAGAAAGAACCTAGAGACCATTTCTAGAGGCATACTCCAAGCACCCGCAAACCTGGTATAAAGCTGGCATGCACATTATATCTCTCAGCATTGCATTTTAGGATCTCCTTGACTTAAATTTCCCTCACTTTTTACTAAAATATGTCTAGAAATGTCTTTATTTTTATGAAAGCTACTTGAGTTTTTTTTTCTGCTTGTGATTTGGAAAATGACAATTTATGCTCATTTCTTCTGCAAAACAGCAAATGGTTACTTTCCTCAAGTAGCTTTTAAATTATCAGTACAAATTCTTCCATTTTTCTTCTTACAAGTGCCATTGGGTGAATGGAAAAGCATTTATTTTACTCCCTACATCCTTTAAACACGCAGTAGTATTTTGCATTTATCATTCTGTGAAGTAGCCCACACAACCTGTTCTATACTGATTCCACTTGGTACCACTGGAATAAAACAGCACTTACTTTCCCCCCTTTTTTCATTTTGTTTGGTGTCAAACAGATTTAATTATTTTCAATTCTACTTTTTCTAGTGTTGTCCAATTTTTTAAAATCCTATGAGTTAGATGCTGCCAAAATGTGATCATAGTATTTTAAATCAGACTATAAAAATATTTCATCTATAAATTTTGTCTTTTTTATATTAACAGTGTCTATGCACAATCACAAGAGTGATTGTTTTTATTTACTTTCTCTGTAAACTTTAACTTGGACTTTTTTTCAAATCAAAAATCTTACTGTATGGAATAATTTTCCCATATATGATAGCTAGTTTTAAAATTTTGTTATTGTTTTTTATGTGTATTTCTTTATTTTCTATGCATACAAATCAGCTGTTATAATTACATGTTGTTTATGAAATAAAATTATAACTTAAAAGTTTTGTTTTTAATATTTCAGTTGTCGTACACAGCTAGTACTTTCTATGACTGAAAATGTTTAAGCACCAACTGCAATGCTCAGAAAACAGGTTCTATTAAACAATGTCATGTTAGCAAAGTGAATCACTATGCTTTTAATTTTTGCTTTTCTTCAATTCTGTATGCTACACTGATCCAGGAGCAATAAGAGAATTATCTTCTGTGCATATGTTTAATAAGTCAAATTGGTGGCTTGGGCTTAGCTAATAAAATTTGTGATTTTTTTCTTTAGTTGATGTAAAAAATATCTCAGATTTCAGTAGACTAATTCAGTGTGTCAAAAACATTGTTAGTGCAAAATTGTCAAATATATCTCGGATCAAAGTGAAAAACATAAGGAGGCAATTAGTTTTTCTTTAATATTAATATATATAGATATATATTATTGCTTGCATTTTCTTTTCAGTGTTTACATATACATACTTAATTGTATATAGCACTTGTCACACTATATATGCACATTTGATTTGGATTTTTCACTTTATACATTTTTTATGTGTTTAGTAATTTCCATGGTTATAGTGACAATTTGGAAAACCTATAAGATTATTAGAATTTAAAAGTTCTATATACTTGATTGTTCATACAGATCCCTGGGTTTGTTTCTGAGGCTTTTTTATTTATCTCCAGGTATATTTGGATATTTAGATTTTTTTTGGTAGTTACTCAAAAGATTTTAGAGTTAGAGATAATTGGACTTCAGAGAAAATACAGCATGGTATATTTTCTGCCTTCTCATGTCTTTTTAACTCTTACTTTTCTACTCACCATCTACTCCTTAAACCCTTTTTCCTACATCTTCCCCATAATTCTTTTCTCTGTCCCTTTCTTTTTTGATACATGTTTTTTAAAATAAGAATAATTCATATTAAAATTTTTGGTAAAATCAAAGCCTGAAAAAGTGCACTTGAACTTTCAAAAATGGCTTATGTTAAACAAATAAATAATTATGCTGAACTGTCTCTATTTAATATTTAAGGGAGAAATTTGTTTAATATAACAAATAAATTAATACATGTGAGTAAATTCTGCAACACCTCCACTGAATACATTCTTCATGTAGAGGGCAAATATAAAGGTAAGGTAATTTAGGAAAACAATAGTAAAATTTTTCTTAGGATTTGTTTAAGGACATTTTATTTACAAGTAGTAGATAATATGATAGATTATGTATAACTTTTTATCAATAAGTTACATAATTTATGTTCTTCTGACCCTAGTCCTAAATGTATGTCTTTTTCCTATGTTTAAACTTTAAGCATTTGGGGAACCACTGAAGCCTTGCAAAGACTCAAAATGTTTTCACCTATAGTTTGGATCTTATGATCCCAATTGCCATTTTTCACTAGAGATGGCTGATTTTCAGTCCTTTCTGAACCTCTCTTCCTCATTTGGATCTCTTGATTGCTTCCTTTCCGAACATTAATTCCCTTCGGTTTCTATTGCACAATATTCAGATTTTTCCCACCTTTTGTCTTTTGCACATTTAAAAATATTATTTATACTGATGACGTCCACCTTCCTTCACTACTCTAATGTCCTAGTGCTCGTAGCCCCCACATAATGGTGTGCTTGCCAGGGTTCCGTCATTGGTGCTCTTCTTCACTCTCTTTGGGATTGTGTCTCAGTCTTCTTAAAAAATCCTGATAATGGCAAAATTCAATATATATCTCTATCAATTTCTCATGTAGGGGATTCAGATTAATGTATTAGTTACAACCAAGCCATAACTTCCTACACAGTGCATAAGTGTTCAGCAGCATGCTCTAAACCCAACTTATTCTTTTAAATTATATTCACTGTTTTATCTCCATTCTATCCACCTCAAACATATATCCTTTTGCATTTGAAATCTTGGTTTATATCAGCATATGATCATCAAAGCAGATTCAGTTGCTTTTATAACAACACAGACTCAGTGTTTTGAAACAATATAAATTTATTGTCTTAGATTTATGTTGCTTACAAATCCAAAATGAGTTTCATGGGCTTAAAATTAAGATGTCAGTAGGTCTGTGATTATTTCTCAAGACTCAAAGACAGAATCAATTTTTTGGTCTTTCTAGCTTCCAAATATTACCCATATTCCTTGACTTGTCTCCAAAGCAAGCAATTGCCAGCAGAATTTTTCTTCATACTACAACTTTCAAATATTCCAAGATCACATACACCCTAACACACAGGACCTCTGCCACTTTTAAGGGCTCTTGTAATTACATTGTATCTACATATAATCCAGAATCATCTTTAAATATCAAATGATTTACAACTTTAATCCTAGCTTCAACTTTATTCTCTTATGACATTTAAGACTATATATATATATACATGTTCTAGAACTCAGGATATAGGTATTTTGGGGAGTCTATTATTCTGTCTACCATAGTACTTAAGTTTTGTTATAGTAAATATACCTCGAATTTTGTTACATTGCTGTTATAATTTAATTCAGATTTCTATAACTTATTAACCATTCTAAACTAAGTTGTTAGCATGAGTCTAAAATCTCTTTTATAGTTCATCTTCTACACAGTTTCAAAGATTACCATAATAGAATAAAAGTTTAATTATGCTTATCTCTACTTGAAAACCTTAAGCAGGGCATACAAAATCAATAATGACCCACATTTCCATATCCATTCAATCTTCGCCACTGAACTCACTCAAATCAATTTGCTTTTTTTTTTTTAAGTGCCATATTGCAGTCTACCCTTTTGTACCTGAAAATTATTCTTGAAATACTAAATATTGCATTGCTTCTTTGGTGTGAGAAACTCAAATTGTAAGGACCAAAGAAGTATAGTAGGTATTCTAAAATAGTAAAAAACTGCACAAATGGAAGGACAACTAGGGAGGTGAGTGGGGAAAGAAGGAAGGAAAAAATGATAAAAAGGAAGCAAAGCTTTGTAAAAAAGGAGGGAAAGGAGTTGAAGGGAAGGGAGGGTCTTACAGGAGGGAAGACATTGGCTCTTCTTGTCTCTCAGCCCCTGCAGCAGAAGGGGCTGGCATCTCCTGTGCAGGTCTAAGAAGATCACTTATGGTGCAGGCTGTTGGGAGAAGAACCAGACACCAGCCCTTTTACTGTGAGTCAGTGCCACTCACGGACTGTGGGGGGGTGAGAACAAGAAGCCAACAAGAAGCAAGCCCTTCCTGAGAGCTGCTGCCATGTGAGGACTGCCAGGAGGAGAACCAGAAGCCAGACCTTTCTGGTGCACTGGCTGAGAGATAAAAAGAGGCAATATCCTCCCCACCCACCCCGTAAGCCACCAGCTGATATGGAGAAACACAGACTGAGAGGATATTTATTAAGGTAAAATATAACTTACTGCTTGTGGCATTTAGTGCTTCATTGATTTTGCAGGGTTAAAGACGGTAGTCTGATCATTTATTTAGAGGATAACAATACGAATTGTACCATCTATGAGGGGTTTCTTTCTGAAAGTTGTAGTCATTGTTATTCTCAATTACCTTACTTTAAAGTCCTGTATCATTTTCATTGCTTTGTTGGGTTTGGTTTTATTCTGTTTTGTCTTGTTTGATTTCATTATATCTGATGGTATGGGCAGCTATTTCAAAGATAAAAATATATTATGGTAGCCATTTTGCATTTAGTATTATCTTATTTTGAAGTTCTGTATTGTGTCCATTGTTTTGTTTTTATTGACTCTATTCTGTCTTGTTTTGCTGTGTGAAGATATAGGTGGCTATTTTGAAGACGAGAGACATTGTTGTAACTATTATTGATTTCCTATTATCTTGTTTTGTGTTTGTTACATTGTTTTTTTTAAAAAGGATAAAAACAAGGAACATAAAACATAATAAAACCAATTAAAACAAACCAGTGTAAATGATACAGGATTTCAAAACAATACAAAATAAACAATAGTTACTCTAATGCCTCTTGTTGACTTCAAAATAGGTGCAGATACCTTCAGACATAGTATAGATCATACAGAATAGAATAGAATCAATAAAATTAAATCAATGAGTGCAATAGAGGACTTCAAAACAAGACACTAGTAAAGCCAAAATGGCTACCATAATACGAGACACTAGTAAAGCCAAAATGGCTACCATAATACGTCTTGCTATGTTTGAAATAGCTGCTCATGCCATCAGATATAACAAAATCAAACAAAACAAAACAGAGTAAAACCCAACTCAACAAAATAATGAAAATGATACAGGACTTCAAAACAAGATATTAGGAAATTAACAATAGACCCGCATGGTCAGTGGAACACAAAAACACCACAAGCATCAAATTGCATTTCACCTCAATACCTATCATCGCAGCCAGTGTTTCTATGGATCAGCTGATCACTTACAGGGTGGGGAGGTTTTGGCTCTTCTTGTTTGCCAGTCCACACACCGGTAGGGATTGGGGTCTGGCTGTCCCCCTGCCAGCAATGCCACATGCACAACACTGGTTCACAGAGAGGGTTTGCTTCTTGGTGAATCCTTGTTCTCTCACCCTGTAGTCCATCAATAGAGCTGATTCCCACACTTTTTTTTGTCTGATTCTGTTTTATTTTGTTTGGTTTTATTCTTTTTAAACTAAAAATTACAAAAAAATTTAAAAAATACTACATTGCCATTATTTCCCCCAAACTACCTCCTCACTTCAAAAACACCTATCTTGTCATTCCTGAAATTTTTCTGAAGTAGTTATGGAAGTCTTCTTTCCTTTAGCTGCACTGTATGACTTCCTCAATGTCCTAAATCACTTCCAAACCTTTACCTTTCTTTTGAAGATAAAAAGAGACATTATGGGAGCTATTGCTGATTTCCTATTATCTTGTTTTGAAGTCCTGTTTCACTTTCATTGCTTTATTTTAATTGATTTTATTATTTTGTATTTCATTTGGTTTTATTCTCTTCAAAATAAAAAAAATGAAAAAATAGAAGACCCCTTACAAGATGATGATGACAATTAGTTAGCTTACCCACAGCTGGTACAAAGAACCTGACATTCACAATTTAAAGCAGGAAAAGTTTATTTTGGTTGACATTTTGAGAGGGTGCAGTCCATGCTCAGCTGGCTCCAAGGCATAGATATAGTGGTAGGAGAATATGTTGGAGCAAAACTGCTCACTACCTGGTGGCCAGAAAGCAGATACTGAGGAAGAGGCTGAGAGATAGAGATCAGGAACTGGATATAACCCCCAAAGGCGTTCCACCATGACCCAGTTTCTCCAACTAAGAGTCACCTCCTAAGCGCCCATTCAGCTGTGAACTGAAGGAAGCGTTAAACTATTGTGAAGGAAATATTTCGTAGAGAACTGGACACGTAAACAAAGACCCAAAGCATGAAAATAGAAATCAAGATAAAGTGGTAGACAGTGAAGTAGACTTCAAAGTAAAAGTCCAACTGGAAATAAAGGTGCACATAAAGTTCTAGAAGCAAGATAGCAAGGCTTGGCACGTTTAGGAAACACGTAGGCAAAGGTGATCTTGAGAAGAAAACTTATTTAGAAAGGATTCTGTTAATGTTACCAAATCCAGAATCATTCTGCATGAATGTTTAAGATGTGTGTATTCATACCAAATGATCTGATGTTTAGAGCAAAGAATTAAATAGATCCTGTGGCTGTCTTGTCACTATATCTCTATCATCTATCTATCTATCTATCTATCTATCTATCTATCTATCTATCATCTATCCATTATACAATAATTTGTTAAGATCCAGAATACTGTGTTTAGCTTCCTTTCTCAATAATTTTTCTATAACTAAGCTCACTTTGTGAATATTTCTGCTCCACTAAATTTTATATATGTTGTGAAAAAACAAAACTTGTTTGGAGGCATGTCAGCAACTACAATAATGAAATTGAAGCATTTGTTAGAAATCAATTGCTTTTCCAAAATTTTATCTCTTTACTATATATAGCTCCTATATGTTACATTCTACAAACTTATTAGCCTTACTTTGCCTTCTTTCTTTCTCTTCCACCTTTTTTCTCTCATTTCCTTTACCCTTATAATTTCCCAGTGACTACAGAGCAAGCAGTTTGTGAAAAAGGGAGAATGAGAAAAGGTGAGCATGAGAGTGTAAGAGAGAATGAAACTCATTTTGTCTTCATGTTGTCACTGTTATCAGGTTTGTTTAGATTCTCTGGTCATAATCTTTTTAAAAAAATTAAACATAAATATAAATAAATAAATTTAAAGCATGCAAATTCATTGCCTGGATACAATTTATGTAAAAGTATATTTCTCCTGTGACCTTTTGTAGAATTAAAAATTATGGAATCGGGATTATGTTTTGAAAAGAAGTGTGTCTGCCTCGCTCAGTGACATGGTGCAGCTGAGGGAATAGGGCAACTTACGCATATCAAAACAAGCATTTAGCACAGGACAGGCCCTTCTTCAACAGCAGGCCTCAGATTTCACCTCCTCACTCAGATACCATGTTTCTGGGGACACCACACAGGAAGATCATGTTAAAATAAACATTCAGGCCAGGGAATGTCTTCATCCTCACAGGTAGGAGAAGGTCGACCAAAAAAAAATGTCAAATCACAGAATCACCCAGCACAAGGCAATCTGGCCTTGAGAAACTCCTTCTGACCTCTCAAGCAGCATTAGTAGCATCATGAGGTAAGATAAACAGATCGCAGTAGCAGTGTATTTGCTCTGAAAATAAGACTATCTCAGAACTTCAGTTTACAAAATTTAATAGAGAACTTTGTCTGAAATCTAAGCAGAATGACTGACTGCTAACACAAAAACAACCAAATAAGACCCAGAATCCCTTAGCATACTAGTCAAAATGTCAAGGATATAATTTTTTAATGCCACTAATCACCTGAAGAAATAGGAATGTCTTAAAATTAACACAAAGGGAAATCAACTGGTGAGAACAACTAGCGTGCATCGCATGATAGAACTACCTATCTAGGATGTTAATGAAATCGTTATGAAAAGGATTCAGTGTACAAGTACAATGTCATTCATAATAAATACAAATCAGAAATGATTGCATTGTAACTAAAAATTATAGAACTGAAAAACATAGTAACAGAAACAAAAAAAGCTAGTTCAAACGACTCAGTGATAGAATGGGATAATCAGAGAACACATTCAATGAACTTGAAGATAGGTCAATAGACTGTGAAGCTGAACCAAACATAAAATATAATAAACAATGATTGAACCACAGGTGCTAGTGGAACAAAAATAATCCATCTCCTACTACATCACTGTTGTCCTAGAAAGAAAAGAAAAAGAGATTGAGGTAAAAAGTTAGTTAAGAAATAAATGCATGAAGTACATCTCCAAATGGTGCAAGACATAAGAGAATGGATTCAATATTATTAAAAGAATTATATACCAAGGCATACAAGAAGAGGAAGAAAATGATAAGGGGAAGAATCATACAGCAGAGAAGAAGGAGAACAAAATGAAAAGAAGAAATATGAGTAAATATAATTGAGTATACTTGTAAATCAGACAGAATAACTGAAGCAAAAATTAGGACATGACTTGGTCCTTTGATGATGATATATGAAATTATACAGGGTAACATGAAGCAAATGGAAGAAAATCTTCAATATTTCAAGAATTGAAGAAACACTGGTACCAGTAGGTTTGTGATGTCATGTTTGAATATTTTGTTACCCAGGGCAACCACTAAAAAAAACTACACAATTATAAACCCAAAGGATACTACAAATGGAGTAGAAAATTTAGAAAATGGTCAACAAATTTACAAGAAACAGGAAAACAAAATAGAAAAGAAGCAGGAAAGGATTAGAAAACAAATAATATGGTGACCAATTTTAGTTCAACATTATTAATAATTACCTAAAATATAAATATTTTAAGTATTCCAGTTATAATCCAGAGATTGGAAGTATAAATAAAAATCAAGCTCTTCATATGAAAATTTTTTCGTTCTGATTTAACTTCCATTGCACGTATATCTATATATCTATATCTATATCAATATCTATATATTGCTGGTATATGTATTTTTAATTTTTTGTGGAACCTTGACACATTTCTCTGTAATGATTGTAAAAGTATACATTCTCACCTGCAGTGATACAAAGTTCCCATTTTTTCTGCTTCATCAGTGGAATGTTTTGTCTTTCCTCTCCTTAATAATAGCTATTTTTGCTGGAGTGAGATGCCATTTCATTATGGTTTTGATTGAATTTCTCTGAGGAATAATAATTTTGAGCAATTTTGCATGTAACTCTTCACCATTTGTATTATCTTGAGAAATAAATCATTACTCATATTTTATATTGGATTGTTTCTCTTTTTTGCTACTTAGTTTCTGAAGTTCTTTACATACCCATAATACTAATCCTTTGTATTGTGTTTGAAATATACTTATTCATTTTCATTCTATAGTCTGTCTCTTCACTGTGTTGCTTTGTTTTTAAAAACTAATTTGATGTAAGACCATTGGTCTCTTTTTACTTTCTTTTCCTGTACTTGTTCACTCTAGTGACCTGAAGCATTTTTGCTATATGTTTTTCAAGAAGTTTACTGAGTCATGTCTCACATTGCAGTGTTTAATCCATCTTGGGTTGATTTTTGTAACTGATGAAACACTGGATGTAGCTTCATTCTTTTGAATGTGTATACTCAAGCCAATGAATTGACAACTAAGCTTAAACATTAAATTTCACTCTCTGTTAAACTGATACTTCTGCACATGTCTTCAAAGAAACCTTAATCTCCAAATAAATGAAATAGTAAGTTAATAAATGTGCTGAGTATGGTACAAATATCTTTTCTAAAGTGACAAATGTGATAAGCCCTTCCTCAAATTGCTGAAACTGGTATTTCTCAAAAGTCTGTAAAAATATTTCCTCTGAGGTTCAAGGCAATCTCTTAGCTGTAAACCACTGAAAATAAAAAAAAAACATTAAATTACATGTTCTCCATATTCAATAGTACAGAATAAGCATTGCTATTTCAAAAGAAAGAAATAGGGCACCAGCTGTGGTGGTTCATGCCTATAATTCCAGTTCTTGGTAGGCTGAGACAGGACCATCAGTGTGAGTTTGAGACTATCTTGGAATAAATTATGAGTTCATGACCAGCCTGAACTACATAGTGAGTCCCTGTCTCAAAAATAAATAGATAGATAAGTAAATAAATAATTTATAAGAAGCAAGGAAGGAATAGAGTCAAAAAAAGAATAGAACTAAAGTGAGACTGAAAACCAGCAGGGTCGTGGAAACTGGTAATGACATGTGACTTTCAAAGGATATGGGCCACCCTAGTCAATTGCAGTCCAAACCTCTCTGAGGCTGGCTAAACTCACAGCCTGCAACTTTCCTGGATTGATGTGCCACACTTGTAGCATTTTTTACTTCCTGAACAGCCACTGTACCTTTTAGACCTTCCTTTTAAATCCCAGTAGCAGCTTTTTTGACCCAATAATTCTTGCATTCTCCTTGCCTGAACTGTCAGCATCATATGGATGATGACAAAGTCTGTTATCAGCTCCTACTGTAGCCGGTCCCCTGTGAAACACAGCTGCAGTGGTCTCTGCATGACTACAGAATGTCTGGAAGCTTTAATATGGTGAAGTGAATCACAAATTCCCCATATGGCCTTTCAGCAGAGGGGTTCCAGGGGCTTACTTCTCGAATGAAAGTTTTATACTGTTTTCACTCTTTATCTTGTGATGAGCAGGGTATTGTTAATTCCTGAGATGCAGTCAAGGCATCTTGTTTCTTGCTTTTGTTCAAAACACTTTTTTTTGTGGTAGTTATCTCTTGAACAACCACACCTCTTTTATCCTTAAGTTTACACATGATTACTTTTGGACCCAAGGTTAAATTATTCATCTTTAAACTCTGCTGTTGGCCCCCATTTGTCTTTGCAAATTTGGCTTATGTAGCCAGTGCCATTGCCGGAATGCTGAACTGTCTTAACATGGACTGCACCAAATGAATTAGACAACCACACTTAAACCTCAGTCTCCTGAAAAGTCTCATGTGTATTTTTTTGTTTCTTTTTTTTTTGGGTGGGGGGAAGGGCCACATTGTACACTCATGGCCTGTAGTCCAAATGCCAATGGAGTACTAATTGCCAATTGAAATCTCTTAAGTCTGGCCTTTATTCTCCATGTTTTATCAGCACCCTGGCCTTTTGACTTCCTACCAGAATCACTCACCAGGTTCTGCTCAGATCATTCTAATACTTCTCTTGCCAGCATCTTTAAGATTTCCCAAATCCCGCTTAAAAGATTCCAAAGAATTCTGAATCATATTGTCAAGTACAGTAATAAGAAGTTCTTCTTTAGTATCAATTTTTTGTATTAGTCATGCATTTTCCTATAAGTTATTCATGTTTAGCCTTCTCTATGATAAAGTAGTACACCATTGTATATAAATATCATACAGTATAAACTAAGAGCAAAGTGTAAAGAGTTAAATAAAAGACTAATAATAAGAAATAGGGAGATACATCTTTTACAAAAAGGAAATTCACCAAAGAATGAAGGAAGGGGATATGAGAATGGTACAAAAATAAAGACATTTGATGTACGTGTATCAACTCCTCATGAGGAATGTAATCATTGTGTATTGCAAACATGTAATAATAAAAATAAAGGTAGAAAAGAACCTGGACTAGGCCCTAGTTCCAATTTAAAAATATGAATGAAAGAAAGGTGACACATATATGTGTGGATTTCTATTTAGCCATGTAAATATTGACATCTTGTTATTTATGAGAACATGGATGAATCTAGACAACATAAAGTGAAATAGCTCAGGCACAGACAGACAAGTACTGAATTAGTTTCCCTTTCATGTAGAATCTAAAAATACAGGACTCATAAGCAGTGGGAGTAAAAAGGTGCTCATCAGAAGCTGAATAGAATAGCAAATTAGGAATGGAGAGAGATCAGTCAATGGATACTAAGCTCAGTTAAATTGGAGTATGAATTTCAAGAGTGGAACTGTACACATTGAAGAAAATAGATAGCAGCTATGCACCATACATGCCAAAAAGATAACAGAAAAGTCTGCATGTTTTAGTTAAAAAGTGATTATAAAAATTTGATAGGTTAGATGCAACTTGCTTTCAATATTATAAAATGTATGCATATATCAAATCATCACATTGCCAATTTTATGCAATTTTTTATTTTTGGTGCCAGTTAAAAACAAATAAATAAATTGAAATTGCATATTCAACAACTCAGTTTAAATTCAACATGTATAATTTGAAAATAAATAGATAAAAAGCATTTAAGGTAATTATGAACTCAAAAGAGCAGGGATGTTGATATTAACAGTAGACACAGTTGACTTTAGAGCAAAAAAATTAATAGATACAATGAGGGAATTTATATCATGATAAAATGTTCACTCTAAGAAGACTTTGCACCCTAAACTTTGTGTGTGCACCAAGAGAGACTGTCAAAGTGCATAAAAAATACTAATAGATTAGAACGGTAGAGAAATATACAATGTTAGTTAAAGACATCAACATACCTTTCTTAGCAACTGATACAATCATTAGGTAGAAAATTAACTAGGGTACAGTATACCTAAATAGTGTAATTAGCTACCACTGTAATAGAGAACACTCTACACAACAATGACAGAATACACTTTTTCTAGTGCATCTGAAACATTCTCCAAAGCAGACCTATTGTAGGCCATAAAGCAAACCACTGGTTAAAATAGTTTTACTGTCACAGATTATGTTTTCTGTCTCTAATGAGATCAAACTAAAAATCTATAACAAAAAGACAACAGGAAAATCTCTAAACAGTTGAAAATTAAGTAAAATACTTCTAAATAGTCCATGGATCAAACAATGAATCTCATGAAAAAAGGTAAAAATCTGTAAGTTGAAAAAGAAAAGCATAACAAATATTAAACAAGTAGAAATAGGTTAATAATGAAGGTGGGGACCATGAGTTGATGGACTTAAAAAGAGAGAAAGAACAGAGGAAACAAACAAAATAAAAATACATCTTTTAAAATACATAAACATTAAAACTGAAAAACCACTAGCAAAACAAAGATTCATATGAAAGAAGACAAATTATCAATATCTGGAATGAGATAATATCAATACAGATCCTGAAGAATTAAAGAGTGACATAAAGTTACAAAGAATAACGATTCTTATAAAATTGCCTACCTAGGAGAAATGGATCACTTTTCCAAAAACCAAAACTGCCATGTATTGTCAGTCAGAATAGTCACATTTATATTAAAGTAACCAACTTCACAAATGAAAAAATAAATCTCCAAAAGAAATTTCCTGGCCTCAACTGTTTCACTGGAGATTTCTAGTTATTTGAAGAAGCAACACAAATTTCACACTATCTTTTTCAGTAAAGGAAGAAAACACTTCTCAAGTCATTTTATGAGATCAATACTGCTGTGATACCAAAACCATGCAAGAATAATACAAAAAAGAAAACGAAAGACTTGTGTTGCTCGTGTATCTAGATAAAAGCATCCTACACAAAATATGTTAGTGATTCTTGTGGTTTGTATCTGAAGTGGGCCTTGAGCCTCATGTTTTGGGAAGGGGATTGCATTATTGGGATTCTATATCTGCCTTGTTGTTGGAAGCGGTGTCTGGTCTCTTTGGATGTGACCTGGAAAGATGTATCACTCTCCCATTTTGTCCCTTCTCTCTCTTCCTGGCCACCATGACAGAAGCTGCTTTTCTTTCTCTAAGCCTCCCCCTTGGCACAGTACCACCACAGACTGTAACTGTGAGCTAAAGCAAATTTTTCTTCCTTTGCATTGCAGCCTTTGGCTATTGTATTTCAGCTATAGACATATATATATATACATTGTATTTGCAAAGTTCACCGCTGAATGATGTCTAGGAGGAGTGAAGTGAGGATTTTTATCTTCACCCTACCTGATAAGAATGGCTTGCTGAACTTAAACTCTGTACAAGCAGTGTGGTTTATGTTGAACATACATCCTTTCACTTTAGGAATCTGAAATTCTAGATTTATGCCAAAACAGACAGTGTTTATATGGAAGCACATCCAATAAACTTTGAATCTCTAATATTCTCTGGCAGAAAACATTTCACATATTTTCTTACAATGCATTGCTGCAGGCATTAACCACATCCTGTGTGACTGCCCTAGGAAAGACACTTGGTGATTTGTACCTGCTTTTTCCTTTTATTGATTTTACTTTGAGATTTTTATTGTAATGATTCTTAGATGTGTATACAACAACCATGTACTAAGCTTTGTAAGTTCTTCTAGTGAATCACAGAGCCTAATGTTGTACTAGGGGACACAATACACTCACAAAAACTTATTCATAACATGAGCTGAGTTTTCCCACCAGTTGTGCTCTGAAATAATATCAACTTAATATTAATTCTTCCTCAAGAGTTTGATAGACGCCATCATTCATTAGTGAAGATATTTGTGCATGCTTTTTGGGGGAAGTTGTTAAAATTTGTGTGTGTGTGTGTGTGTGTGTGTGTTTTCTGCTGAAATTTGATTTTTAACAGATATAGTGCTGTATGTAGCCTAATTCCCCTAAGTAGATTTTTCATGAATTGTGTCTTTTCGGTAATTTGTTTGCAGAATCTGTGTTTTAAAACTCATTAGCATAAACTTGCAATTATATTTTTTTTCATTTTTATATTTCTTTTTTGGGGGGTTCGCATTTTTTAAATTTTAAGTAAAATTTAGGTACACAAGTCGGGGATTTAGCTCAGTAACAGAAGTGCCTGCCTGGCAAGTGTGAAGTCATGAGTTCGATCCCTGGTACCACAAAAAAAACAACCCCCCCAAAAAAAGCAATTTAGGTATACAGAACTGCCACATTCAGTTTATAGAATTTGTATCTGTACATGATATACTTTGATTCCTTTTTTATCCCCATTTTTATCCCCTCTTTTCAAACCCCCTTTGTCTTCCCATTTATAAAGCTTGATTTTTACTTTATCCTTCTTTTCTCATTTTTTCTTTTCCTTCCTTTCTTTCACCTCCTTCCTATTTTCCTTTTCCTTTGAATAGTTTTTCTTATTTCACAATATCTGTTGTACGTTTATGATGTTATTTCCATTTTCAGTTTCTCATAACAGAGAGATAATGTGATATTTACATTGGAAACTATAGTACTCTGAAAAAGGAGATTGAAAAGGATACCAGATAATGGAAAGCCATATCTTGCTCTTGGGAAGGAAGAACCGACATAGTGTAAATGGCTATATTCCCAAAACTGCTACACAGATTTAATGCAATCGCAATAAAATATCATTAACTTTCCTCATAGAACTAGAGAAAACACTCCTAAAATTCATTTAGAAACTAAAGAGAATGAGAATAGCAAAAGGAATTCTGGGTAACAAAGGCAAGACAGGGGCCAGCACTATCCTTGACTTGAAAATATATTACAGAACTATTGTGATTAAGACAAAAAAAACCAACCAGCAAACAACAAAACAAAAAATCCCAGCATGGTGTTGGCGAAAAAAGCAAACGTGAGGATCAAGAGAGCAAATTAGAAGATGCAGAAACAACTCCAAAAGCACTCAGCCACTTGATCTTTGATAAAGGGGTCAAATACATTCCCTGGAAGACAATAGCCTTTTAAGTAAATGATGCATGCAATTATTTTCTTATATTATCATTTTATGATCAGTAGCGTCTGCAGTGTAGCCCATTCGAGACATTGCAAATATATGTGGTTTCTTCTTTTGTTTTCACTTTTATTAGAGAATTAATAAGTTATTGATCCTTCCTCCAAATTTAATCTTTTTATGTAATAACCGAGAACAGAAAAACAGAGACCTGTACATTTTTATATATAGGTTTTGTTTTTCAATTCTAAATTTTTTGTAAATTTCATTATGACATTTATAGCACATGAGTGAATGTAAACTTGTTAATTTTCAAACTTTTTTGTTGTTATTTTGAGACAGGATCTGGCTATGTAGATCAGACTGGCCTTGAACTTACTATGTAACCCAATATGGCCTCGAACTTGAGGCATTCCTCCTGTTTCAGCCTCCCAAGGCCTGAGATTACAGACATACAGCACCTATGCCTTGCTCAAAACTATCTTTTAATTTCTTATTTATTTATACATTAGTTACATTGGTGTGCATACATTAGGTCTGTAAGATATTAAATTTGTTGAAATATCTTGTTATTTAAAATAGATTTTAAATTGACAAGTAAAGTCCTGTGGAATCCATTTTTCTGGGTGCCTGCTTGTGGAAGGAGACTTTTTTTTAAATGTGCAAACATGCTCATCATTCAGACATTGCATATGACTTTTTTTGTACTATAATGGCTGACTTTAATACATATGGCAGAGACTTTACAGCTCACAGTCTCAAATATTTGCTAAATATCTGACTCTTTCCAGATCATGTTTACAGACCCCTCATCAAGAGCATAGTAAATTTTTGTAACATTCATTGTGCATGTGGAAATATTCCCTTTCTCTCTGGCTCTGTCTCTCTCTCTCTCTGTCTGTCTCTCTCTGATCTTTTCACTGTCTTGACCTCTTTTCTCTACAAACACAGACACACAATATATATTAGATGACTATTAAGTATTAGTGGTACTGCTCAAATAATTTTTTTTTTGTCTTTTTGAAACAGGGTCTCGCTATGCAGTTCAGGCTGGCCTTGAGCTCACTTTGTAGTCCAGGCTGGTCTGGAACTCAGAATGACCCTCCTGCCTCAGCTTCCCAAGTGCTGAGACTACAGGCATGAGCCACCATGCTCAGCTTGCTCAAATAATTTTTATCGTTGTGAAGAGAATTTCATGTTGACATCTCCCTTCATTAATTCTCTTGTGGTTTCATTCATTTTTGCTTCATGAATTTTGAGGGCATTTTGTTCTGTTCTCCCATGTTCACACTGGCATGTTGAAATATGTTTCATCATGTCTACAAATGTTTTTTTATTTCAAATTCATTTTATTCTAACATTTATGTTTTGTCCCAGCTTGATTTGATTAAGTTTTTGTCTTGCATATTTTTTATTTCTTTAATTATTTCCAATTTTCTGATACTTAAAATTGGTTTTTAAATTACATTTTAAACCATGAAATATATGCATTTTCAGATATAATTATTTTCTTGTAAAATAGATTTAATAAAAATTTTGCCATATTTTTGTGTATTTGGAATTATATCATTTTATATTTTCTGCTTCCTATCTTTTTTGCTTACTTTCCTTTCCTTATGTTGGAGAATACACTTTTATTTCTTTAGTTTTATTTTTCCTGCTAATGTATGCTAGCTTTTATGTCTGTTTTTTTCCTGGTAGTTATCTTTAAGTTTTGAACACATACAGCTACTGATACAATTTTCTACCAAGTTATAAATTTAATTAAAATGCTTACTCTCCTACCAGGTGAGATAAATACCTTAGGATGCAAAAAAATCCTTGAAAGGTTCCATGTGAATTTCATTAATACTTCCTATAATTTAATTCTTCTTTTGAATTCAAACAGAATCTGTATTCTTTGTTGCGTAGCAGATATATTTTTAAAACTCCTGTCTTGGACAAGAACATTTTCCTGCTCTAGATACTACCAATCCTCCCTGATACGTCACGGTTTAGGGTTATTTCTACTACAGAGGATCCAAATCAGTGTCTGTTTCTTTCCCATTCTGTGACTTCGGGCTACATACTCATTGTATTGGGTTGAACTGTGTCCCTCCTAATTTATATGTTGATGTTCTAACTGCTAGTATCTCAAAATTTATGTGTACTCAGACAGAGGGCATTAAAGACTTAAAAAGACAAAATTACATCATAATAGTGAGTCCTGATTCTACTTAATTGGTGCTCTTATCCAAACAGGTGTTTAGGAGAGAGGAACACAGGAAAGACCATATCAGTACACAGGAAGAAGGTAGCTTTCTGAGAGCCAAAGACACAGTCTTTAGAATAAACCAACACTACTAACTCCTTGATCTTGGACTTCTGACTTCCAGAACTGTGACTCAGCAAATTTTCCCTTGGTTAAGGAACACATTCCATGATACTTTGTCATAGCAACCCTAGATAATTAATGCATTCATTTTTTATTTTTGTGCAATTTCTAATGCACAGTTGCTTATCACATTTAAAACGTTACATCTTTTTAAAATTTATTTTATTTTATTTTATTTAAAGACAGAGAATAAAAAGCAAAACAGAAAAAAAGGGTAGCAACAACACAGAATGCCAAAGGAAAAAAAGGAAAAAAAGGAAAAAAAACACCAAGAAATCACCAGTTGACAAATCACACACTGTCATCTTGGACATAGTTGTTCCAGTTACAAAATCAAAGGATACATAGTAGACGTTCAAACAGTGAGACTGCAAACAGTTCTGCTCAACAATCCAACCAAGATTCAGCAATATGGTCATCTATTCTACACACTCAAACATACATGCAGCTAGGTGCCCTAGAGCACACTCTTTTCCTCTCTCCCTCACAATACCACTTACACATCTGTGGTTCTACTACTCCTATAGTTCTTATCACTCCCTACACTAGAGATACAGTACGATATTTATAAATATGATTATTTATTTCACTAATGAGGATAGTCTCAAGTTGTCTCTATTTATCTATGAAGGCATCAAGATCATTTTTTACAGCTGAGTAATATTCCATTGTATAAAAATAACATATCTTTTTCATCCACTCTGCATTTGATGGGCATCTGGGTTGTTTCCAAGATTTAGCTATTACAAATTGTGCAGCTATGAACATGAGTGCACATATATCACTGTGATATGAACTTTTCAGTTCTTCTGGGAAAATACCCAGGAGGGGAATAGCTGGATTGAATGGAACTTCCAATCCTCATCTTCTGAGAATTTTCCATATGGATTTCTATAATGGTTGCACCAGTCTGCACTCCCACCAACAGTGGAGCAGTGTTCATTTTTCCCCCACAGCCTCGTTAACATTTCTTATCAGTTCATATCTTGATGGCAGCCATTCTTTCTGGAGTGAGGTGAAATCTCAATGTTGTGTTAATTTGCATTTCTCGAATGACCAGTGATGGTGAACATCTCTTCATGTATTTATTTGCCATTTGTATATCTTTGTCTGAGAACTGTGTGTTCATCTCAGATGCCCTTTTTTGGAGAGGGTCTTTGAATTTGGGGGGCTTGATGTTTTTCAATTCTTTATATGATCTGGATATAAGTCTTTTGTCTGAAGGGTTTTTGGCTAAAATTCTTTCCCACTCTGTGGGTTTTCTTTTAAGTTTGTTGGTGATTTCTTTTGAAGTGCAGAAACTTTTAAATAATATGAGATCCAAGCTGTTGATTCTTTGAAGTGTTTCCTGTGCAGTTTGTGTTTTGTTCATGAATTCTCTACCTTTCTCTATGTCTCTATGATTTCTGCCAACCTTGTCTTCCAGTAGATTTAGTGTTTCTGTTTTAGTATGGAGGTCTTTGATCAATTTAGACTTTCGTTTTGTGCATGGTGATAGTCATGGTGGATCTAGTTTCAATCTTTGGCACATTGAGAGCCAATTTTTCCAACACCATTTATTAAAGATACTATCCTTCATCCAGTGAAAATGTTTAGCCCCTTTGTCAAATATCAGGTGGCTGAGTCTCTTTGTAGTTGTGCCTGTATCTTCTAATCTGTTCCATTGATCCTCAGGTCTATTTCTTTGCCAGTACCATGCTTATTTTATCACTGTGCTTTATAGTACTGTTACAAGTCAGGAATTGATATGACTCCTGCCGTGCCTTTGTTGCCCAGATTTGCCTTTCTTATTCTAGGTTTCTTCTGTTTCCAAATGAATTTTAGGAGTGTTTTCTCTAGATCTGTGAGGTATGTTAAAGGTATTTTGTTTGGGATTGCGTTTCATCTGTATAGCAGTTTTGGAAGTATGGACATTTTCACAATGTTGGTTCTTCCTGGCCAAGAGCAAGGAATATCCTTCCATTTCCTAGTATTCTCTTCAATCTCTTTTTTAGCACAGAATAATTTTTCATTTATAGGTCTTTTAAATTTTTAGTTAGGTTGATTCCTAAGTATTTCATTTTTTTAGATGTTATTGTAATGTGCAATATTTCCATAATTTCTCTCTTGGTGAGTTTTTTTGTTTGTATACAGGAATGCTATTGATTTTTGAGCATGGACATTGTATCCAGCTACACTGCTGAACATGTTTATTGCATCTAGCAGTCTTTTAATGGAGTTTTTGGGTCTTCTATATCGAGTATCATGTCATCTGCAAATAATGGTAATTTAAGTTCTTCCTTTACTATCTTTATTCCTTTTATTTTTCTCTCTTGTCTGATTACCCTGGCTAGCATTTCCAGAACTACATTGAAAAGGAGTGGTGACAGTGGATATCCTTGTCTTGTTCCTGATTTTAAAGTGAAAGCTTTCAGTTTTTGTCTGTTTAGTATAATGTTGGCTGTTGGTTTGTCATAGATGGCCTTTATAAGTTTGAGGTAGACAATGTGTATTCCAAGTTTCTGAAGGTTTTTTTTTCTTTTATTATGAATGTGTGTTGGACTTTATCAAAAGCTTTTCCTGCATCTCTTGGGATGACCATGTGGTTTTTGTTTTTGGCTCTGTTGATGTGGTGTATCACATTTATTGACTTGTGTATGTTAAACTATCCCTGCATTCCTGGAATGAACCCCACTTGGTCATGATGTATAATCTTCTTGATGATTTTCTGCATTCTATTTGCCAGTATTTTATTGAGAATCTTTGCATCAATTGGTGACATTGACCTATAGTTCTCCTTTTTGGTTGGGTCTTTCTCTGGTTTTGGTATAAGAGTTATACTAGCCTCCAGGAATGATTTAGGGAGTATTGCTTTTTTTTCAATTTCATTGAAGAGATTCACAAGTACTGGCATCAAATCTCTAAATTTCTTGTAGAATTCAGCTGTGAATCCATCAGGGCCTGGGCTTTTCTTTGTTGGTAAATTTTTAATTACATGTTCAATTTCAATAGCTGATAATGGGTTGTTCAAAATTGCTATATCTTCTTGCTTGAGTTTTGGTAGTTTATATGTTTCTAGAAATCTGTCTATTTCTTCTGTGTTTTCCACTCTATGTGAGTAGAGATTTTCAAAGTAGGTATTCATGATCTTTTGAATTTCCATCGCATCTGTTATAATTTTCACATTTTCAATCCTTATTGCATGAATTTGCTTTTTTTCTTTCTTTTTCTTGATAAGGTTAGCTATGATTTTATCAATTTTGTTCTCTCAAAAAAACCAGTTTTTTGATTCATTAATCCTTTTTATTGTTTTTTTTTAGTTTCAATTACATTGATTTATGCTTTAATCTTTACAATTGCCTCTCTTCTATGAGCTTTTGGGTTAGCTTGCTCTTCTTTTTGTAGAAGCTTGAGATGGAGCATTAGGTTGTTTATTTGTGCTTGTTCTGTTTTCTTGATATGCAATTTGTTGCTATATATTTCCTTCCTAAGACTGCTTTCATTGCATCCCACAGATTACAGTATGTTGTTTCTGTATTTTCATTGAATTGTAGGTATTATTTTATTTCTTCTTTAATTTCACCTGTAGCCCACTGGTTGTTCAAGAGATTGTTATTTAATTTCCATGTATTTGTGCAGGTTTTGTAATTTCTTCTGCCATTAATTTCCAATTTCAGTACGCTATGATCAGATATTATGCATGGGATGATTTCGATACCTTTGCAGTTACTTAAGAATGTTTTATGGGATAATATATGGTCTATTTTGGAGAATGTCCCATGTGCAGCTGAGAAGAATGTGTATTCTGATGTGGTTGTGTGGAACACTCTATAAACATCGACTAAATCCATTTGCTCACAAGTATGATTCAGTTCTATTATTTCTTTGCTGACTTTTGGTCTAGTTGATCTATCTCTTTGTGACAATGGGCTGTTAAGATCTCCTGTTATAATTGTGTTCTTGTGTATTTGGTTTTTCACATCCATTAGTATCTGTGTTATATACTTGGGTACTCCTGTATTTGGTGCATATAAATTTATAATTGTTAGTTCTTCCTCTTGAATTTTTCCACTAACGAGTTTATAGTGACCTTCTATATGTCTTTTAATAATTTTAGGTTTGAAGTTCACATTGTCTGCAAATAGAATTGTTACCCCTGTTTTTTCTGGGTTCTTGTTGCATGGAATACTTCTTTCCATCCTTTGCTTTTAATCTATGAGTTTTCTTTTGGGTCAGATGTATTTCTTGTATAAAGCATATTGTGGGACCATGTTTCTTGATCCATTCTGTCAATCTATTTCTTTTGATAGATGAATTGAGACCATTTACATTTATGGATATCACTGATATGTACTGGGTCAACTTTGCCATGTTATGTTCCAGTAGTTTGCTTTCTGCTTTTCCCCCTTACTTAATTGCTTGTCTTACCTGGTGGTTTCTTTCTGTTGTTCTGTGGATTGTGGTCATTTTTATCTCTGTCTAGTATGTCTTTCAGTACTCTTTCTAGGGTTGGTTTGGTGAAGGTGAATTTGTTCAGTTGGAAGTATCTTTTTTCTCCAATATATTTGAAAGAAATTTTTGCTGGGTACATCAATCTGGGTTGAAAGTCATTTTCTTTCAGGGCTTGAAATACTTCACTCCAAGCTGGTCTTGACTTAAGGGTTTGTGCTGAAAAATCTGCTTTGATTCTAATGGGCTTTCCTTGATAGGTGAGTTGTATCTTTTCTCTAACAGCTTTTAGTATTCTATTTTTATGCTGTATGTCTGAGATCTTAATTATTATATGTCTGGGTGTGGAGTAATGTTGATTTTGACTGTTTGACATTCTATATGCCTCACTTATCTGCATATCAGCTTTTTCCCCATGTTTGGGAAATTTTCTGCTATTATTTCTGTGAATATTTTACATATGTCATTTACATTGACTCATGCATCTTCACTAATGCCCGTTAATCTTATATTGTTGTTCTTGGCATCATCTTTAACCTGCTGGATTGTTGTTTCATGATGCTCTGTTATTTTAAAAAGTTCTATCCTTTCATGATCTGTAATTGCAATCCTGTTCTCAAGGTCCGAAATTCTATCATCATCTCTGTTTAAACAGATTTGCACACTTTGAATAGAAATTTTTGTTCCTTGAATGTCTCTTTGAGTTTGTTTCATGAATTCTGCTTGTTTTCTATATTGTTCATTAAAGGTTTCAATCAGTTTCCATGCTCCTGTACTTTTTTATATCTATTTTTTCTTTAGCTTCACTGAGTAACTCCTTTACTAAGGTTGTTATTTCTGTCTTTACATGGGAGATTACTTGTAAATTGATTTCCTTTGTAGCCTCATGGAGTTGTTTTTTTATTTCACTTGCTATCTTTTCAGAGATGTCCAGTGTGTTACTTTTGAAGTCTTCTATTTCAATGTCTCCTGTACTTGTTCCTGATGGACTAGATGTTTGAGATTGCATTTTGCTTTTTCATTTTGCCATTTCCCCCTTTCGGGTTAATATTTGCCCTTCAATCACACTAAAGTCAATTGTTGGTAGTGTGCGTCTTGGGGTCTTACTATAAGGTTGATATGTGTCCAGTTGCTGGGTTCCACAGTAAATTGGTGGGCCAGTCACCTGACTTCTTGCTGCAGGGCCTGTTGGGTGAGTTCTATATTCTTCCTGGGCTGACAAGCCTAATAGTATTGATGTAGGTCAACTTTTAGTTCCTGCTATTACTTTATCTTCAGGTTATTCCAGTTCATCAAGTCTCCCTGTCTATAGTGTTTGTGTCAGTTGAGACTGTACTGTGTCCCTATTGTGTGCCTGTGTGTCTCATAAGTCCTTTTGATTGTCTTCAAGTTGTGGGAGTCCTTCTTGGCACACTCCTCACTCTGCCTGATGTTTTCTATGTGTAGGAGGGGGTCACCCACACTCCGGTGAGACTCACCAAGGTTTTACAATTAGTTGGAGGGGGCTTTAGTACTGGCCCTATTTACCCACTATGCACCACTATTTTAGGGGCATACCACCACACTGACTGAAGCCTGCTGAGATCTTCTTTTTGGGTGAGGCATTTACTGAATCTCCCTTCAAGCTAGCACAGTTAGTCTTCTATAGTCCAAGGTTCACCTGGGAGCAAAGTTTCAAGTTTGTCCTGTACTCTGGGATGCCACCCAATTGCGCAGTCACAGTCCAGGGTTGGATTCTGGGCCCTGCTCCCTGCTTGGAGATCACTGGGCATGGCCCATTTAGGGCCACTGGTCCCTGTGTCTTAGGCTGGTTCTAGATGCAGGGCATGGTCTTAGTGCCTGGGAGCAAAGTTCCAAGTTTGCCCTGTGCACGGGGATGCTGCCACACCACGCTGTCATGACCTGGGCTGTTAGTCTTTTTTTGGACCACCACCCAGTGATTTCTATGTACTTGAAGGAAATGGGTGAGCAGCTTTGAACTTGAACTCGCTGGACATTTTGACAGAATTCCAGTCTCTTTCTTTTGTTTACATTTCAATTTGAATATTTGTGTAATGTTGAATAAGGTGATATAATTATGAAACATTTTGGTTTTAGAATCATCTGGAAAGCAGGAAACACAATGACTTTTTTTTTGTATCTCCATATGCCTAATACAATTTTTGACATGTCTTTGATGTTCCATACATTTTTAGTAAATTGAGTAATAGAGGAATTTATGGGGAGTCTATAGAATCAGGTTCTGTCATTCAGTACCTATTTAATTCACTATTGAGGTGAATTGATTAATTTATCTTGGCCTTATTTCCTTCTTCTGTATCATGCAAAACTGAGCTTCATCTTCTCAGGGTATAATATCAAAAATCTTTATATTTTGTTTTATTTTATTACAAACCTTTATTTTCCTTAAAATTGTATGTACTCTATTCATGAACACACAGATGAAATTGAGTTCCTGGAATGGTATTTCCCCTAAGTTCTGCCCACTTATTTGTAAACCAAGCTAGTCTAAGCACACCATGGCAGCAATTCTAAAGGCTACCTCCTTCTTGTATTTACTAAACAAATATGGATTTAATAAAATGTGCTGTTGCTAATGGCAAGTAATAGAAAAAAACAAATTTCCCAAAGACCACAAGGTTTTATTTCTCTTCACACTTTCCAAGCTGGATCCACAGTTACTGTCATAGTTGAGCTGTCTAAAACTAATAACCCTGGAGCTGAGAGAAAAAAAAGAAATATCTCACTTACTGTTTTACTGCAGTCGCTGTCTGATAATTGCACCATGGTTTCTGGGTCAGGTATGTGTCCTCAAGGTAAGACCAAAATGTGAGCTCAAATAATAGGGCAATGGAATGCCTTAATAAAGAGATTTCTTATAAAATGTTCAGAGGCACCAGTCTTAAAATTGCAACAAGTTTTCTTTCACACCAGCTCCCAGCTAAACTAAATGTCCTATGACATATATTTACTTTAAAAAAAATATACCTGAGTTCCACTGATGTTGATAGTAAATGTAAAATTTGAATTTCCCCTTTAAAATAATCACCAGTAAACCACGTGGCTTATGAAAATTCATGCAAAGACTATTCATGTTTTATATTTATATTTTATATATATAAAGGTTCTGTCTTCATTGGAGTTCAATTAAAATTCACATACCTGTGTAGTTCAAGTATCAGAAAGAGGTTCAGTTTTAAATTTCTTATTAGAGTTAAGGGATCAAAAGGATGATATTTTAGCTCCATTTTTAAATCAGTATTTAATGTTAATAATTAAATTTTAATGAAGATTTTCCTTTAGTTCTTCTTTCACCACTCAGAAGTTTAAAAAACTTTGACAGGAGCTTATTCTTTATAGAACATTGTTTACTAGTCAACTGTGAGTTTCAAAGGTAAAAATTGATTACAAGAAGCTCACTGGTAAGTATTTGAGGCCTACAATTGTCTAACTTAGGAAGTGCAAGAATATTGCATAAGAAGGTCTCGGTAACCAAGCTTTGTAAAACTATAGCATATCTGTGCTTGTGTACACCAACTAGCTCTAAGTGGGTCAAATCTATCTTGTTGGAGATGTAACTTTACCTCATATGCTTAGTCTCAAGATTGAGAGGGTCTTTAGGAATGTGAATTAGACATCTGAAATAAGAGAAAAATCTGTAGAAAGATTTCTTTCCTTACACAAGATATCATGAGTGTTGCATACCGCTCAACGAAAGCAATATACATCCTCCCAGAAACTCCCACTGTTAAAAATCAATTAACTTCTTTCACTTAATGTCAGCAATTATTGACTCTCAGTGATATGTCAAGCACTACTCTAGACATCAGTGATATAATAGCAAAATGAATAGAAATCCCTAATTTTCTATAGTCTACACTCTAATAAGATATATTCAATGCACATGAAGGATAAGAGAAATTTGGAAAAACAAAGCATGTTAGAGGGGTTTCTCCAATGACTGAATGGAGCTTAAATTTAGGTAAGGTAACCACAGAAAGCTCTCAAAGAAAGTAGCACTCCAGAACAGTCTTATGAAGGATGCTGGGGAATGAACCAGGCACATATATGAAGAAAAGATTTCTCGGGAGATATAGAGGCAATTTTTAAAGACCCTAACGTTGGAGCAAGCTGGGTATTTTCCAGGAATAATTAGTATGCCGGAATGTCTGGGTCAGAGTGGCTGAGCAGGGAAGTAGGATAAGGTCATGGGAATCCGCTAGAGAGTTCGAAACAAGGGCAGTGTACTGTTGTCATGTTCTAGATCAAAGATAACAACGGTTTGGGCCAAAATAGTAGCAGTGGAGGTTGGGGAGAAGACGACCAAACCTGAATGCATTTTGAATTTTCAACCAACAGGATTTGCTAACAATCCAAATGTGGGTCATGTGAAGTAGTAGGTAGTTATTTTATAATTCCAAATTTTTTCCTTAGCAACGAGAGTTGCCATTCTTGACATATAGAAAATTCTGAGGTGTAAATTTTAGCCAAGGGGTTCCACAGGCGCTCAGTTTGAGACACAAGATGTGTGAAATGTTTGTTATTTACTGATAGTGATTGCAGATGTGTAAGAGCACAGATTGGGGAATTACACTAGTTGAATTTAACTTCCCACAACTATATGACCTTGATCTTATTCCTACATCTATTTGTGTCTTGTTCATTTCCTCATCTTTCAATGGGAATAATAATACTTTATGGTGTCAGTGTACGTCAGTATACAACAAAGTGCTTAGATAAAAGCACTTGCTCTACTTAGGACCTCTATTACAAATTACTGTAGACCTGCTGGCTTATAGAAAATGTTATTTACATTTCACAATTCTGGAGTCTGGAATTGGTCAGGTTCTTCTATGGGCCATTTTTGGGTTGCAACATACCAACTACTAATTGTCCTTACAAGGTGGAGTGGAGAGAAAATGTATAAACTAGTTTTTTCCAGAAGGGCACTAAGCACATTTATGAGAGCTCTGCTCTTAGCATGTGATTTTCTCCAAAGCTCCCACATTTTAAGATCATCATATTGTGGGACTAGGATTTTAACATATGAATTCACACTGAAAGCACATATTTAGCCCAAGCAAATATCTGTTATAACTATCGTCATTAATAGACTTTGGAAGGGTACGCTCTACTATTTACAAGTATGGGAGAGAAACAAGCAAACTGAAAATTGCCTGAGAAGGAGTGAAGTCAGAGAGAGAGGAGAAAAAATTTCAGGTGTGCAATACTCTGAAAGCTCTTTGAAGCAACTATCAAGGAGAGAGAGACAACTCCGCTTGTTCAAATGCTGTTGATAAAGTGAGCCTGCAGCAGTAAATAGTGGTAAAGAGAAGTAGAATCAATTCATTTACTTGGTGACTTAGACAAGCATAGTTTTATTTGAGTGATGGGAAACTTCAACTTATTTCACTTTCAGAGGAATTAAAACAGTACACACAATATGTTCTAGGAGTTGTGCAGTAAAGCGAAGCAAATCTGAAAAAGGAAATAGAATCAAAGGGCTTGTATCTGATATTGATTCAGAATAGTGGGGAAAGAGTGATTTAGGAGAGGGAGGCAAGGAAAGAAGAGAGAGAGAGCCAGAAATACACAGAGAGAGAGAGAGAGGCAGAGAGAGAGAGAGAGATAGAGAGAGAGAGAGAGAGAGAGAGAGAGAGAGAGAAGAGATTACTGAAATATGATTAATGCAGGTCTCTCGATATTATTGGGAAGAAGAAGGAGGAAGACATGGCTTTTCATTATTCCTGAAACTTTAACTATCTACTGGGAAAGAAGAGCTGTTGGCATTGGGATTATATAAGGATAATGCAAAATAAGTTACCAGTAAACTTTCCAAACAATTTAAGGAAGAAGGATATTTTAGAGCTCCATCTCCTCCCCAAACTGCTGACACTTGTCAACTATTAATGTTTATAGTCTTAAGAGTAAGTATGTTGATAAAGGCATATTATCAACAATTTATGCAAAATCAACACCCAAATCATATTATGAAAGCTGTATTTTTCCATCTGCATTGACACAGTCTTAGTATACTGCCCCACTTTCTCTGGTTAGAACTACTACCCTGATGGGCCTCGAGAGTGATCCTCCTGCTCTGCCTCCTGCAATTTGCAATCTCTTCTCAACACACCAGAAAGAGAAATTTTTTTAAAATAAAAATAATATAGTATCGACATTCTGTTACTTCAAATGCCTTTTTTGGTAGAAAGCCATACTCAAAACTTAGATGATCACAAAATGTTGATTTCTTGTTATTATGTCAGTGTCATGTAACAGCACATTCCAGGCAGATTGATTCACATCGGTCACTCATTTACTGCACATGTTCATCTAATTTCAGCCTTGTCATGCTTCATTGGACCAGTAATAATCTATAAGCCACTGAATCAGTTTAGCACCCCATAAGTTAGTGGTGAACCTCTCATTTCATAAGATATTTAAACGATATTAGCCCATCGAAAAAGCTGATACTCAACACATTAAAATTTTATTTCCCTATAGAAATATATGTCACTATATGTCTAATTTAGCAATCTTCATCATTTCTTCCCTGTCTGATTATATATATCCTTGATTGTCAAATCATCCTTGGTCTAGTTTTCCTTTCTTTCATGTTGATATGCTTTTTAATGAATTACAACATTCACATGCACTTATATAAAAATATTGTAATATTTACAGTAAATTTCAAATTCTTACTATGGTCACTGAGCCCTCTCCGATCAGCTGCTGCCTAACATTCTGGGGTCATACCCCACCACTATTGTAAGCTGTGCTGCCTTCTTGTCTTGCTGCCAACACAGGAGGTCTTTTCTTGTCTTGAAGCCCCTCCAGCTCGGAGCTTGATTTTTTCATCCATTTAGAAACTTTATTCCCCATGTTTATATTTTTAATATTTGTCAAATCTTTGCTAAGATGTAAGCTCCTCATAGATGTTACCCTGACCACTCTATTGGAAACATCACAAACACGTACAGCTATTAGTTTTGTTTTGTTTTTTGCATTGAGATTGAACACAGGTATGTTACACTGAGCTACATAACCCCCAGCTTTAGTATGAGGCAAGATCTCGGTAGGTTGCTGAGACTGGATTTGACTTTGTGATCATACTGCCTCAGTGTGTCGAAGTGTTGGGATTTCAGATATGTGCTAACACACCTTGCTACACGCAACTTTATAAACTTCATAACCTGCTTCACTCCTTCAAACATAGCATGATTGAAAGGAATTTAGAGCAACAAAGTGCCTACTTTCCAATGACGTTCTCCTATTAATATTTTTAAAACTGAGTAATATTTTATAAATATACTAATAGCCACATTCATTGTTTTTATGCTGCTTTGATTAGAATTTTAACCCAGAAGTGCAGTAGTGTTCCCTGTTTTGAGCACTACCATTTCTCAGTGCTTATAACAACATTTGTAGCATCTGTAGTAGACTAAACTACTGGTCTTAATTATTCAGTCATGAGAAATAGCAGTATACATGCGTGTCCTTGAGATGGATTTATCATGCATGATGTGATAAATTTGATGTGTCAACTCGATGGAGCTATAGGGCTTCCAGAAGTTTGGCTAAACATTATTTTTATATGGATCTGAGAGTGTATTCTTATGAAATTAGCATTTGAATTAGGAGACTGACTAATGAAGATTGGCCTTTGCAATGTGGGAAGTGATTATCCAACATTTGAAGGTATGAATAGAACAAATAGGCAGAGAAAGAGGAACTGCATCATCTGTGCCATTGCTTTTGCTGGACCATTCGTCTTTCTATTCCCTTTGATGAGGACTTACACCATTAGTGCTCCTGGTTTGCGTGGTTTCTGACACAGACAAAAATTATGCCACCAGTTCTCTTGGGCCTCTGTTCTGTAGAAGGTAGATCATGTGACTTCTCAGTCCTCATAACCCTCAGGCCCAATAGATACCCATGTATATATGTGTGTGCTGCATGTGTGAGTAAACTTTGCTTCTTCCTAAGAAGAATGAATTTTTTTATTTGCCTCTTTTTGTTCTTGTTTACCTTTTTACTTTTGTCATTGAGATGTTTGCAGTAATAATGTGAGCAAAAGGTTGAAATGTAAAGTTGGACTTGTCTTTTTGGCCACTGCCATTGAGGTGAGAATAACCTCCAGTCCCAGCTAGATACTTCTCCTGTTGCCTGCATGCTGGAGTGAGACACTGTAAAACACACTCAAACACCTTCTGCAGCCTGAATAAATTCTGCCCACACCAGCTTGACAGAAGAAGTAGTGAGTATTTTTATTCACTCACCTCCTTGGAGGTGCTATGGCTGTTTCTCGCAGTGTTAGAGCAACAATAGTTGATTTGGATTCCAGGTGCTCATGAAGTATGGTTAAATAAATAAACTAGTGGTAAGTCTTTGATATATCTTGCATTGTATGATTACAAATCATTTTGTTTAACCAGTGCAGGTTTTACTCTGGGACTTGTCACATTCTTAGATAGAATGTGCTACCATAGAGAATTTTAGGATGGTGAGGTATGTTAACTCTTCTTTCTGCCTTGATTAAAATCCTGTAATACATAAACCTAGGCTGAATGTGATGCAGTGAAAATTGTAGCAAGGAAGTGATATTTTGAGACTCAAAGACTGTGGTTTGATGAGATCTCTGGTTGGGGATCCTAACTGGTAAAACAGATTAAAAATAAATAAGCATGAATCCTAGTGGATATTACTGTGTTATATTGCCAAATAAACAAAAAAATTCTACCCAACAATCTTAAACTCTTCGTTTTTATGTTTATACCAATATAAGGCAGACCTCTATATCCATGCAAACCTTATGGGAAAAAATAGGGAACAAGATCATTCTAGATTTGACTTTGGAAGAAAATTGCTAAAGGATATCTTTTTATTTTCTCTTTTTGATATTTCATAAAAACTTTGTTCGTTAAAGGAATATGGTATATTGAGAAAACACAGATGCACTACACCTTTGGCAATGAACTATTGTATACTGAATTTTTTAAAATTAATTTTATTGGTACAATTTAGATATACATAATGACCACATACATCAGAGGGAATTTTTACCTATACGTGATATCTCTTAGTTTCTCTTTTTCTCCCATCCCCCGCTTCAAGCCCTGTTCCACTCCTTATTTACAAAGCTTTGTTTCCATTTTATTATTTTTGCCAGGGATTTAGCTCAGTGGTGTAAGTCTCTGCCTGGTAAGTACAAGGTCATCAGTTTGATCCCCATTACAAAAAAAAAAGATGAAAACAAAGGCAAAAAAAACAAAAAAAAAACCTTTCAATCCCATTTTATTCTTTTTTTTCTCGTTTTTTGCTTTTCCCTTCCTTTGTTTCCCTCTTACCCCCATCCTAATTCCCCTTCCCTTTTGGACGATTTCTTCATGCCTCATAATATCTGTTACAACTTTTGGTCTGTATTTACAGTTTTAGTTTCTTACACCAGTGAGACAACATGATATTTACACATGTGTCTGATTTTTGTCACTTAAGAGTGTGGTCTCAACTATTTAGAAGAAAATGAGTGACATTATGGTAATCACTGTTGATCTCCTCTTTTCTTTCTTTAAAATCTTTGACCCTTACATTGTTTTCTTCTGATCTACTTTGTTTCTGTTTTGTCATATTTTGTTGTACCCTCTTTAAAATAAAAAAGAGTGTGGTCTCAGGTTACATCCATTTACCTAGAAATGTCTAAAGTTTAACCTTCTTTATGGTAGAGTAATACTCCATTAAAACACATTTATTCATTTATCTGTTGCTGGACATTTAGGCTGTTTCTAAGATTTAGCTATTACAAACTACTATAAACATAAGAGCATATATATTGCTGTGGTATGATGTTTTTACTTCTTCAGGAAGATACCAAGCAGAGAAATACCTGAGTCAAATGGGACCTCTAGCCCTAGATTTTGAGGAATCTCTGCACTGATTTCTGCAGTGGTTGCACCAGTCTCTCCCACCAACAGTGAAGAATGGTTCCTTTTCCCTCACAGCCTGGCCAGCATTTGTTATTTGTTAATATCTTGATATGAGCCATTTACTCTGGAGTGAGTTGGTATCTCAGTATTGTTGTAATTTGTATCTCTCAAATAATCAGTGACACTGAATAATGCTTTATTTTCCATCTATACTTTTTTTTCTGAGAAGTATGTATTCATTTCAGATGCCTATTTATGGATTGGGTCTTTAAATTGGGGGAGTCTAAATTTTTTTCAGTTTTTTTTATCTGTTCAAGCAGTCATACTCCGAAAATTTTGTACAGACCTAATGCAATTCTAGACAAAATACCATTATGATACCTCACAGAGCAAAAGATTTCTCAAATTCATTTAGAACCAGAAGAGACTAGAATAGCAGAAATAATTCTGGGCAACAAAGACAAAGCAGGGTACATGACTATCAATGACTTGAAATTATACTACAGAACCACTGTGATAAAAACAGCATGGTACTAGGGAAAAATAGACCCAAGGATTAATGAATAGATTAGCAGATGTAGAAACAACTGCAAACAAACTCAGCTACCTTTACTTTGACAAAGTGGCTGAACACCTTCACTTCATGAAAGATAACATCTTTATTGAATGGTACTAGACAAACTGGCTTTCCACATGCCAACGATTAAACTAGAACCATGTGTCTCACCATGCACTAAATTAAAATCAAAATGGATCAGAAATCTAAATATTAAAGCAGAAGCATTAAATCTGCTGCAAGACAGAATAGGACTCTTGAATACATAGGCTTAGGCAAAGAATTCCTGAACACAACCTTGGTTGCAAGGGAGACATTAACAAAAATCAATTTCTGGATCTCATATAATGAAAAGCTTTTGCATAGAAAAAGACATCATCAACAGAGATACCAAGGAGAGTGGGAAAACAATTTGGCAGTTATTCCTCAGACAAAGGATAAATATCTAGAACATATGAGGGAGGTTTTCTCAGGGAATAGAAATAATGTTAGACAGATTGACTGCTCAGGGAATTTGATTCTCTTCTTTGACTGGGAATCCTCTCTATTCTTGACTAGCAGCATATTGTTGGAATAATTACCACATTATTTTCCTTCATTTCCTTTTTCCTTCATTTGTGTGTTCTAGAAACAAGTTGTTCTGCTGTAGTTCTCTAGTTTGTCTGCCACTGTGTTGTATCAGAATGTTTGGAATCAGCACAATGCTGTTAAGACCTGGATGACTGCTGCATCATCTATAGAATATGAACTTGATATTGAATGCATTACCCAGATAAGATTTTTGGATTACCTCTCTTTAAGGATACTTGCAAGCATTTTACATAGGTGTGAGTACTTTTTAAAATGTATATGTTCAAAGCAAGCAGAACATGAATGTTGGTAGCTTTGCCTCTTCTTTCTGTTTAACCCTGATTTTATTCAGTCACCTTCCATATGAAGCTCAAAAACATAAAACACGTGCTCTTATCTCTCCAACCTCAGGTTGGATGATAAGCCGATCAATCCAAATAATGCCTCTTCCCTTGCCAGCAGTTTTTAGGAGCCAGGCTTAAGATAATCAGCATGTGGCAATCATCAGGAATGAACACATGACCTAATTTGACACACCAAGAAAAAGGCAATGAGGGATTGATGGAATTTCTTATAGAAAGTTTAAAAATAATGCATAGCCTTGATTGTTCATGCAGCCTTTTTATAACCATGAAGAGTATCAGCATAATATGAAGCTAAAATTGCAGATGATGGGGTTAAAATTACAACAATTAAATATTAAAAGCACGGATTGGACAAATACAGAGGCCTTTCCTTCACTTCAAATATATTTTCTATGAACTAATAGATGTCTTATTGCTTGAGTTAAGTAGTTTGGCTATTTACATCTGCATACTTCCTAAAGGATAGAAGTCCTTATTGGTGTGTGGTTATTTAAAATTTGCAAGCTTCAATTTTCTTAAGTGTGTTCTTGAAATTATATTACATTCACCAGTTTATCTTTCTAGCATCTAAATATTCTTTATTGGGAAAATCTAAAGAGAACTTTGAGGTAGGGACCCACCTCTGACATGGGTGGATGCTGAACTGGAGGAGGACCTATTGTCTTAATGTCACCTTCTTGACACACAGACCCAGGACAAACTTATGCATCTGAATGCTTCTCCAAGGGGCTTTGACACTTTCAGCTGGCACAAAGAGAAAAACCAGCATTTACTTAAAGTATCTGTGGCAGAATATAGAGAAGAGCTGTGTGGCGAGGGTCCTTACAGTGACCTCCTAAGAATTTTGCTTTTCATGTGATTCTAGACAAGTTCTAGATGAGTTTTCTCTCTTGGTTATTCCAGGTATTCTTTATACCTGTTTGGGGATTCTAAGTACAATCTGATTATCTCACCAACAAATTGTTTTTCAACTTGTCTTAACAGAGTTTCTTTCCACTGTTTGTAAACAAATCACCAACAGGAGTGATTTTTGGCTTGATAGGGTTGAAGAGGGGATTAAATGAGACACTATAGCAGGCACTGTATAAAATTAAATTTCTTTTTTGAAGCTGGCAGAAAAAAAATGGCTCAGTTGTGTTCAGTGATAAGGGCTTATTTTTCCCTCAGGCTACATCCTGCTGTTGGCTGGTTAATTCTCAGTGCTGGCTCAGTTTTACTTCAGGAAACAAGCTGAAGGGGTAGTCTTTCTCAGTAGTAGTGCCTATCGTGGAAGTCGGAAAGGAGGCAAAGTTAACCACTTTTATAAGCCTTCGGTCCAGCAAAGACACTATAATTTCACATTTCAATGAACTGCCTAGGTTCATAGCCTCTCTTGAATTGAGTAGCAAGCGATATAGCCTTTCTTCACAATGAAGATTGAAAGAGAAGCACTGAAATATTTAATGAGCAATTATGTAATCAGTCATATATATTTCTCTATTTCTGATATATATACATAGGCACATAGCAAGTTATAAACTTCTTTGCTGAAACAAATATTCTTTGTTAGGTATTTTGGAAGTTTTTTTTGAAGTTTTCCATCAGACTGTCTTCCTGGAACAGAAGTTAAACTTCCTGTTCATTTTGGTTCTCAAGTGTATCTCCCTTTCTCTGCCTCTGTCTCTTCTCTTTCTTTCTTTTCAGTGGTGCTGGTATTGTAACCAAGCCTCATACTTGTAGGTAAGGGCTCATTCACTAAATTACATCATTGGCCTTTTTTATTTTGAGATGAGCAAATTGAGCTTCTCTGGCTGACCTCAACCTAGTGATCTTTCTGCCTCAGCAGGAAGACTTACAGTGTGTTTGCAAAATTTAAAACAAACATAGATTTTATATGAGTTTTAGGTTATTTATTTGTTTTTTGTTTGAAGAAGAGTTTGGTTTACCTACTACTATACATAGAATTTTAAATTTATAATAAATGTACACATACGTATATTTATATGAAATCTTGGACTGTGAGTAAATTATTCCACATGTGTTCTGCAGAGCCATAACCATTTCTAATACATCTTAACTTGATAAATGTGCAATGACCTGCAATATGAGTAGTACGTGATGCCAAATGTCACATGATCACCACTGACCCAATGATTCTCTTCTTTCTCCCTTGCTGTGGGATTGTGTGCAATGTCACATTTCCATGAAATTCTCAAAAGGAGCCAAAAGCAAGTATCATTGGGTAGGCTTCTTGTTAAGCTGCACATAAAGTAAGATTCCATTGAGCCAGTAGATAGCAGTGATTCTGTTAGCAATAGTGAAAATCATTCTATACAATAACTTTCCTCTCTTTTGTTTCCCTCACACCATCCACGAAGCTTTTCAAAGATAAGTGCAGGTGAATTTGTTTATTTCTATAGTACTTTTTGCTATTTTTTATTATATTACAGTATTGCAATATTTTTATATAAATATATTCAGTTTGCTGAAAGAATCACTCGTGTTGTCATTATTTGTTATGAATAGATTTGCTTTGATGTACAAGTTCTTTGGATTATAAGCATGTTTCCGAAATGAATTAAGCTCACAAACCAAGGTTTTACTGTATATTGCTAAGTATTGGAATCTCCAGAAGCAAACTCTAAGGTTGTTTTGTGGTACAGTGTTTATTTACTGAGGATGGACAGCAGTGAGAGGAAAGAGAAAGCAGAATTAGGCAGAGAATACAGTTCAACTGTGATACAGGCCCTACAGTGCTTCAACTAGTCTTCCTGGGAGCTCTGGAGGGAACAATGCTCATCAAAAATATCAGGAATTAACCCAAAATGGAGCTTCAATTTTTGTTTAAAGAGATTTGCTGTCCTATCTGTCCAAGTCTAGCTAGTCATTCTGAATAGAAAGCTCTCTCCATGAATCTATGTAAACTTTACTCTTCCAATTTTTTCTAAAGGAGGCCTAAGAAGGTTTACAATCCTCAAATGTCAACCTTCTTCAGATAGCAGATGTAGCGTTCAGTGAGTATTATCTTGGGTGATGTCTGCCTGCAGCTGAGGCAGGAGGTGGAAGGTGGAGACTGTGGACAAGCTATGCTCTCTGCAGGTGAACAGAAAGTCACTGAAGATCAATCAGAGCACCACATCTGTGTTTGCCCCACACCTAGCATTTGATAAATATTAGATATGATTTTCTATAGCTTTTTTGAAATCAGTAAACTTTTGATGGAGCTTCAATTTTTGATTTAAAGAGATATGCCTGTAATGCAGCACCATTTTAGCTGCTTAATACTGAACCTAAGCTATTTGTCTAGTGGGATGACTAAGCATTATAAGGCTTCATTGCCACTGATGGGGTCATGAGGAAAAAGACATAAGAAGCGAGGCAAGGCTGTCATTGGTCCACAAACTGAGGCAGTGCGGCAAGATATATAACTTCATTCTGGCACTGTTTTTGTAAAGTTTCCAGGGAAATATCAAGGATTTGACTTTAAAGATTTACTTTGTGGTGTGCTCTGGTACCTGATTTGGTAATAGCTAAAGCCCAGAGCAATACACTTGGTCCTTCATATCTACAGATGCTGCATCCTCGGATTCAACAGACCATGGATCAAAATATTTGGAACTCATTTGCATCTGTACTGAATATGTATAGTCTTTTTTCATGCTGTTTTTCCCTAAACAATACAGCATACCAGTTAATTATGAAACATTCACATTTTATTGGATATTAAAGTAAACTAGAGTTAGTCTGAAGTATACAAGAAAATGTGAGTAGGTCACATGCAAATATTAAACCATTTTATATAAAGAACTTGATTATTCATGGGTATTTTGATAGTGGCAAAGGGTCCTAGAAACAGTACTCTATGGATAACAAGGGATGATTATATGTGCTCCAAGGTTTTCTAGAGATATTTTATACCTGTAAAAGTATATCAACTCCATAAAATCCAGCCAAGTTTAGCTAGTCATTCTGAATAGAAAGGTCTCTCCATGAAGTTTTTTAAACTTTACTCTTCTAATTTTTTTCTAAAGGAGGCCTAAGAAGGTTGCCAAGAGGCCCATAGTTTTAGACCTCTTGTTCCTAGCCTCAAAGTTATTGCCTTTGGTGTGTCTCTCAGATTTAGGCAGGCAGATACCTCTTGTAATGTAAATGTGGGGATGTAGAAGAATCTATGTTTAAGAATCTATTAAAGTTAATGTTTAGCAATCAAGAAATGTTTTAGTTAAGGATTAGAAACCATTCAACACTGCAATAACTGTGTATTATTATGAAGACATTTAACCCTTAATGAACTTATTTCATTTGATCTTATAGTTTAAAAAATAATAGGTTAGTATGAGTTGGAAAACAAAGAAATAAAGATATATATTTTCCAGATTAGGTTATGTGTCAAAAATGTTAGATTAAAAATTCATTCATTAGAATAAGCTAAAATGATAAATCATGCGCAAAAGGGATAAAATTGTATATTTTAGCTTCTCTTGGTCAAATGCTAAATAAGTAGATAATTCCTTATTAGTTCACTTAATAATTACAGTGATAGCTTTAATCATAAAAATTCAGTAACTGGTAATGTGACTGTGAGATGCAGCATTAGAAATTCTAATCAAATTTTTGAAATAATTAATGAAACAGTAATTAATTGAGAAACATTGGCCTTGTTGTGGAGAACATTTTAAATGGAAAAATGTTAATTTTTGATGTCATAATAAGATTAACCATGATAATGTTCATCTAGATGTAACAGGAATTTTAATGTTATTTAAATTAACTGTTTTCTGGATATTTATTTTACTTTTGCTTTTCAGAAATCAAAACAGAATGATTTAGTAATATTGTGGAAAGTGGTAAATGGTTACAACTTTTAGCTACTTCTTAAAATCAATAGAATGAAGCCTTTTTCTTTGAAATAATCCCTCCACATAAATTTACCAGTAGAACTAAAATTAAAATGATGACATTGATTACAATGTGGGATCTATGCAAGGATTTTTCAGGTTTTGACCTCAGAAATGCTTTCAAGTGTCAGCCTGCAAATATTAGGAAATCCTTTTAAGTCATTATTTTAAGGCATACATATTTCATGGAGCAGCAGGCCCATATGTGGGAGAGACTGGCATGCTATATAATTGTAGGGATGTCTCAGTGCAGCCATTGGCTAATGTGATAATGGAGAAAAGTATATTCACAAAGATTTTGAGTCTCTGTATAAAAATAGGGTAAATTTATGTCATCAAAAATTCCATCATGGAGCTCTTGTGTCTATAATGTAACAAATACCTTATTAAATAATAACCATAAATCATTTATTTCATTTACTTTGCTCTTTATATGAGGGAAATATTATTTGTTCAGGGAAGAAACATTAAAATGATGGTATATTTTACAAGACCCCACTGAGGAAATGTATGCATCATTTATAAAGGTTTACAATTGTTTATAGGCATAGGAAATATAAATAAATACAACTAGTCAACTCACAGTGTAGTAATTAGCAGAGAGAGGTCACCAGTCTATTTTTTCTGACTGCAGGAACTATGTCTTATTTTCTAAGAAAACAATATTCTAATGGAAACAATATATTTTCTTTATTTAAATTAAGAAGTATAATCTTAGGGATTTAAATTAGCTGGCCTGAATTATTTTGATCTGAATTATTTATATGTTTAAAATGAGACTTTTAATTTTATGTATTTAAACTCATTTAAGTGAATTATATTTCTTGATAAGTTCAGCTTAGTTTTATAATCAGAAATTAGAAATTATCCACAGCGTCATTATTAAAAATAAAAATTGAATTAGTTCTTTCCCTCCTCCAAGGGCCTTTCTGATTTCCATCTATTCCAATGGGAATTCTCTAGCATGTTGTTAAAAAAAGTGGGCCAATTATGAACCACTAAGAGAAATATATTAATTTTATGGCATGCATTGTTTATTTAATTATATTTAATAACATCATTTTTTCTGACTTCCAAAGTAATTCATATTGTTTTAATGCCATCTCTAGAGGTCAGAACTACAAGCAAGCTGGCGTACATTTTTCTAATTTTGCATGCTTTTATCTAAAATTATAGATATAAATTAATAGGATATCATTCTGCAGTTCTGTTTAGTGGTTGCTTTTTGGATACATTATAAATATTTGTTATAGGTACACAAGATTTCTCTAATATAACTCTTAAAGGTCTTATCATTTTCTATATAATGATGCCTTAAACTCTGTTCAAATAAGACCAGAGCATGCTTGAGGAATGCTGAAAATGGCATTTGTGGGCATTTATTATTTCTAGTTAAAAGTTGTATCAGGCTAAAGTGAATAGTAAAATAGGCAGAGGACATATCAAGTAGGGTCATCTTGGAATGTCCCCTTTCTGTTCATTTGAGGAACATGCTCAAGGTGATGAGAGGTGAAAGAGTTTGTAAGATCTCTAGGGGCCTTGAGTCAAAAAGCTTCTAGATCAGGTGTGATCCACTTGCAGACTGCCTGAATACCTGGACAGATAGAAATGGGACATTACCACATTGTCAATTGTTTACATTATTATGTGATTTTAGCGATATTTTATATTTTAGAAGTATTTTTATGATTACTGTGCAGTGTTAAAGCATAGCCTGCTTAGGCAATACCAGGATGCCCTGTAGGTTAGATCACTGTGCAGTACTAACTCCACTTCATGCTTCCTCCACCCTGTGAGTCAAATTTAAAAGTTGCATGTTCAGACATGGGGTGGGCTTGTGTAATTGGGTAATTAAAGTGTCTTTATCCTGAGTTCTAAGTAATAAAAAATATCATATGAGATCTTAAAATGGGATAATTTTTCTACCCAAAAAGCACCACAAACAAGACTTTAAATTTCCAGGTACTAAAATAAATACTGTTTCAAACGTATTCACATTCACTGCATTTGCTTTTATCTGCTCCTGTGTCTCAGGCTATCTATACCACTATTAGAACCATTCATTTGTTATTTGTATTCAAGAAAGAACATTCATTGTTATGGCCAAGCACATAAGAATGCACCATTGATTATTTAACCAATGTTCTGCTGCAGGACACTAAGGCTACTAATATCACTGCACCATGATACCACTGTAAAAATTCTGTAAAAACTGTATGTTCTATTCCCTTTGCCTTTACTGAGACATGACACCTGATATGCAGCATTTAAAGGAGGAAAGGATAAATTTGGCTCATCATTTGGGGGATTCAGTCAATGCCTGGCTAACTCCAAGGCAGGAACACCATGGTGCTGAAGGCTGAGGCAGAGCAAAGATGCTCGGAGCATGGCAACTAGAAAGCAGCACGGGAGGTTCACAAATAATGATTAATGGTCACAATCTACCTTTGCCAACTTGACAACCACACACAGCTCCTTAAACCATAAATAATTTATAAGTAAAGACTACAGCAACTTCATAATTCTGACCAACATTTCTTACAACTGACAGTGTAATAATCGTTTCCCTCAAAGTCTCAAAAGTTTCTACATTTTTCAAAAGTCCAAGTCCAAGTTCCTTCTGAGACTAAAGGAAAACTGTTACCTAGAAACCTCTGTAAAAATGAAAGGTTGCATTATCCCAAGACACAGTGGCACAGAGTAAGTATTTCAATTCCAAAAGTAGGAATAGGGTGATAGAAATAATTATACCAAAACAAAACTGAAGCCCAGCCGGCTAAATTGTAAGTCCAGTAGCCCTGTTTCTACCATCTGTGGTATATAGTGGTGAGCTGAGTTTCAGAAGACTTGAATGTGCTGGTGGCAGCACACATTGCCTCTTTGTTAGTCTGGTTCCATGCATGGCCTGCAAATTTCCTTGCTATGCACAGCTCTTACTCCACAACCCTTTCATCTTCAACTTTCTGAGATCTCCACTGAAGCTTCTGCTTTACTCTCATAGTTTCAAGCATTATTTAAGGAGATGCTTGCTGTTTGCCAGCTTCCCAGGCATCACAACATATATATTCTATGTACTGGTAAAACCAGCATCATTTAATTGACACCATGGACCACTCTTAGAGGGAGTAGTAGCTGGGCCCCCTTAAATCATGGCTTCAGTGGCCTCTGAAAACTTAAATGGCTAAGCAGAAGGAAATGAATCTCAGAGATCAAACTGTCTAGAAGTTCCTTCTTAATCTGAGGTAGATGGACTGTCTTTTCTAAGAATAAATTGATAATTTTGCACCCTTTAGGCTGTGATAAATGGAGGTATTGCTGATTTCTGAGATGCCCTCAATTCATCATTGTTCTTATGCCTGTGCAAAGTACTTTTTTTAAAGAGCACTAACATCTTCATCAGCAAAACTCCTTTCACTCCAACTGACAAATAGTTCTTTTTCCTTTTGTGCCCAAATTAAACTTTTCAATTTTATCTACTTTTGTCCTACAATTTTTATTATAAATCTGGCTAAATGAAGCCATCTGTACCTATACCCTAGCCTAAATATTGAGTTGTTTGCATTTCTTTTGTCAAATAAATTAGACCAGTATCTCTAATCTTACACTATAGCAAAGTGTCAGGACACAGGCAAAATGTACATAAATTTTTCTAGAGTGTAAAATTGTATGGCTAACTCCACATTTAAATGGATTCAACATTCCTAACTGAAAACTCCTGAGCCTGGCCTTTACAGTACTCATTCCTGTCAGATTTTGGTCCCTTGATCTCTGAACAGGATTACCCACCAGGCTATGATTACAAGTTCCTAGGATTTCTTCAGCTCAATTCTCTAAACTTTTCCAAACTCTTCCTACAAATGTTTCAAAAGCTGCTAAACCTCATGGTCATGTAGAGTCAAAGCAATCACCCAAATTCTCTGGGAGCAATTTTTGTGTTAGTCCCTTTTAGGTCATTCAGAAAAAAAAAATACCAAGCACACACAACCTAAATGAGGAGAGATTTAAATTGGTTCACATTTTACTAATATTCAGTCCATGATTAGCTGATTCCAAGGCAAGAATATCATGGCTGAAGGAAATGGAAGAACAGAAATGTTTAGTTTATGGTGTTTAGGAAGAAGAGCAGGGAAACACTAGAAGAGAGGAAATATCCAAATGCTATTTATAGTACAAAAGGTCACACCTCCGTGACCCTTGACAACACGTTGAGAAGCATGCTTTACTTGTCCCCATGAGCATGTCTTAATCAAGTAGAGATATCGTAATTAAGGGTCACAACATGTTTGTATTGAAATCTCATTATTTCCTTAGCAGATAAATTGTGGAGTGAAAGGGTTTGCATAAGTTTAAGGTGTTTGATACATGTTGTGAAGCTGTCTAATGCATTAGTTTATGAGACTATACTTCCTGTTTTATATTTGCTGAGTACACGTTTTAAACATGAGCAAAAATACAGTTGCGTGTTTCTATTTAAATGTTATTTACCTGGATTACTAATGTATGATATGGATTTACTAGTATTTCCAAGTATTTTTTGTCAATTCATTTATTCAGATATATCCGTTAGTTGCTTTGCCTCAAAACTTTATCATTATATGTATACATACACATAGTCATATATTTTACCTGATCTCATGAACATTTATTGGTATGCTGGTATGTAATGTCCTTTTTCTTGAAATTAAAATTTTAATTTCTTTTTTCACATTTGCTCAGTTTACCTTTTCTTGTATTTTAATTTTCACTTACTCTATTCTTTTGCTCCAAATGTGTTTGGGCTAGGAAATATCTGTTTTTTTTAATTAATTCAATCATTGGGTCTCTTTTTTATATTTCTAGAACAGATGTTTCAAGAGTTTTCTGTGTAGGAGCAAACAGTGAATATTTTGAGGTCTATGGAACATATGGTATCTTCCCCTCATCTCTGCAATTACAAGGTAAAAGCATTTATAGACAATATGTAAATACTTGGTGTCCATATAAAACTTTAGTTTCAAAATGGTCTTGGAGCCATAATTAGCTGAACTTAGTTCTGGAGTTTAATTTACTTAGATTTATTAAAATTACTATCATATTGTGATTTAATTTTATTATGATATTGCATACTTTATACTTTTGTTTTATTTCTCCTTTTTATTTTTTTTACCTTTCATCTGGTTTGAAATTTTTGGAGTTTTCTTCTCACTGCATTCTTCTCTCAGCTTCTTAAGATAATATATTTAGTTTCACATTATAAACAGATTGTCTCTTGTAGCATGTTTTTTTTCTTTTGTGATTCCTTATGTAGTATGTACACCACCTATTCACAGTCCGTCTCTCATTGTACTAGGTTTACCATTGCTGGACAAAATATTTGATACTGAAAATTTAAAGAAGCACAGATTTATTAGGCTCATAATCCCAGAGGACTGAGTCCCTGGTTAGCTGGCTCCAAGCAGAAACAGAAAGGTAAAAGGGTATAGAAGAGCAAGGTCCTAGTAGTCAGAAAATAGAACAGGGAAACATGGCCAAAGAAGGGTCTAGTGATCAGATATAGACCCTGAGATCTCACTTCACTGACTTATCTAGACATGCCTAGAAGTATGCTTCCCTAATCTACCAGGTCATTCACAAGCAAATCTTGACAATTAGGCTTAATGTCACTGGGATATTTCATTTAGGTATAGTTTTGTGTATTTCCTTCTTATTTCATGCCTCTTTAAAATTTATTTCACCTGTTTCTTTATTGTAGTTCCTTCTCTTAAGGTTTTTGTTCTGGTTCATTAGTTATTGATAAATACTAAACAGCATTATGAGTGTATTACCTGACAGTTGCGTGAATTTGGAGATTACATGTTTTCTTTTACCCGTGCTTCTAGTTTCTGGTATTAGACTTGGTATGGCCAATATTGTTCTGATTTTTTTAGCTTATTTTCTCTGTCCAGATGCTAGTTTTCTGTTTATAGTTAAGAAAATTTTCAGAAGTAGAATAGAATTAGTTCTCTACTTATGGACTTTAGAATTGTGAAGTTTCATAGTTCTACTATATAACACTCACTTTTCATGTATGTACAGATCCCACTTAGGCTCAATTCTAGAAATGAACTTGTTGGTAAACCAGAGACTTACTATAGGCCTATGTATGTATTTCATAATGAGTTCCTTCTGGAAACTTCTGGGTCTTTCAAATAGGTGTACTCTAATCTTCTCAAATGTTTGGGTTGTGAATAATCCTTACTCTTTTGGTTTTTTTTTCTCTTTTTATAAACTCTACTAGTTTAATAATTTGTGCTTAAAGACCCTTAGCTTTTCTATCTAGATTCACTTACAACTTGTATTTTAAAGTTTTTCTTCTACTTGCCTTCCAGTAATTTAATTTGGGCATACTCTTCTTCATTTCATCTATTGACTTTGTGAATTGAAATGTGATATTTCTGGTGTTTCATGATCTTTTTATGATGCCTTTTGAGTGGGTTTAAGTGTTGCTTTATTAATGTTTTATTGTCTGACATTGATATCCCCTAGTATCTTTATTTAATAGTAATCTATTCCTTTTGTTGTATTACTTTTGTCTGGCCAATGGATCATTTTAAATTAATTATTGTTTTCTTTTCCTTATGGATGTATTTATTTTTAAACTTTATGGTAAAGTATAGTGTTACTTTAAACACTAATAATCTTTCCTTTGTTATGTGGCATACAAGTGTCTGCATATTTGATGGGACATCAAGCCCCTGTTAAGAAAATAAAGAATGTGTTTCTGTTCTATGGCCTCCTCGGCTGTGAAAATTTTATTCTGCCTCCTTCTGTGTACAGACCACTCAAAGTGCTGATAATCCTTCTGTGGCAAATTATCCTTTAAACAATTCACTGCCCATGCTGTGGGAGGATTCACAGAATTGCTTTGGCTAACGTCGTTCTAGTAATTCTTCACCTCTGAACTCTGCAGTATGTCACAAAGCTTTAGTCAGAACCAGGGAATAGGAGATATATTTTCTAATTTTCTGAAGACACTACCACAGCTGCAGGTCAGTTTCTGCAGGTCGGGTGTTCCTTAGGTCATTATGGAAATGTGCAATAAGTAAGGTAGATTTGTGTTTGGACTAAAAATTGGAGGTGAGATGAATGTTAAAATTGGTATCTCCCCATAGCGTTTTCCCTATTTGCTTCAAACATACCTCATGTAATCTTGAAATTTCTAAGTAAGCTCAGGTAAAAACACTAAGTATTTGTAGAATTTACTCGCTAAGCTGCAAACTATCTTACTTTTCTCATTACCAGCACAAACTCCTGGATACCCAAAGTTAAAGGAATAAAGATATATTTTAGCTCACAGTTTGAATAAGTTGCAGTACATAGACAGGTGGCTCCAAAGCAGAGGGACATGGCATGGGAGAAACAGTCCATGGCAGGGTCAGCAGGAGGCAGCAAGCAATGAGACTTTTGGGCTTTTATTTTATCCAGGCTGCAAGCCTGTTGGATGGCGCCACTGACACGTGGAATGGGCCATGTGATTAGCCAAACCAAGAACTATGCTAAAGTAATCAGAGGACTAATCTAGTACCACAGGCTATTAATCAGAGGACTAATCTAGTACCACAGGCTATTAATCCTAGTATCACACACCCCACCTATGAGTGTGTGAGGATGTAGGGGAACAGTTACATCCGTAATGAACATTATTGACATATATTTCCTCCCAAGTTATTGTAGACACTCGGGTTTGCAAAATTGAAAATATTATTTGAAAGACAACTTCTAGAACATAAATTTTCTGACATTTGCTGAAGCAAATACTTTTTAGTCATTCTAATCTTAGCTGCATATAAACTTTCACAGTTTGTCCTCCGTTAGTCACTTTATTCATTGTCGAGGCATCACACCTCCACACTTCAAAGGAGTAGAGGTTTGTTCTGGTTCACAGTTGTAGAACTATCAGTCTGCACTCAGTAGGCTCCAAAGTAGAAACAGCATGGTGAGGGAAGATAACTGATCATCCCATGGTAGCCAGGAAGCAGATTGAGAAAAGAAGAGTTGTGGTAAGATATATATTCTTCAAGGTCACACTCACGGTAACCCACCTCCAACCAGACACCACCTCTTAGTAGCAAATTAAACTATGAACTCATCAATACATTAATCTGCTGATGAGTGTAGTACCCACATCATCTGATGAACTTCCAAATGCATGAGTCTTTAGGAGACTCCCCAGTTCTTAACCATAACATCCACTTTGTATTTAGAGCATTGAATATTCACATTGCAGAAAAATGAGATACAGTAAGCTCCTCAACATCTAGAAATAAAATACAATATGTCACAACCTTTAGGAAAAATGGTGCTTTCAAATAACAGTGTATGGATCAAGATACAAGAAAAAGAATTGTGATAAGACCAATATGTGTATTTTATTTTCCCCTAGGCATTTATTCTTTAGATCATAGGAACAATGATTCCTTAAAAGAGATCATTGGCGCTGTGTGGATGGCATTTAGCAGTTTTGCAAAAAGTACCATCTGGTTGCTACTGAACTATGTAGCGTTCCTGTTGCTGGAACAAAATACCTGAAATCCACAGTTTAAAGGAAGTGAGGTATAACTTGCCTCACAGTTTCAGTTCATGGTCCACTATCTCCAAGGCAGAAATAGCATGATACAAGAACATAGTGGAGCAAAACATTTCACTTTATGGAAGCTATGAAACAAAACACAGAGGATAGGTGCTGAGAAGAAGAGAGTAGATATATTTCCCAAGGCCAAACTTCAATGGTATACCCAGGCACAATCAGAATTTTGCTTTACTAATGCCTAGGTGTTCCTCAAATCAATCAAGTTTGCAATCAACATTAACTGTTATAGCTACTATAGATAAGTAACTTTCTTTCAGGATCCAAAACTTGATAAGAATTAACAGATTCATAGTCACTGAGACCATATATTTAGATTTTTCTAGAAAATTCAGGCTAAAAGATCCTATAATATTGCCCATATTTTGCAGCACTGGGCTCAACAATCTGATCCTGTAAGGTGCATATGCATTTTGTGGAGAAATATCTCCAAAGTTAAAGAGGGTAAACATCTGTTAATTTGGTGATGAACAGGTAATGGATTTCAAATTTCCATCTTGCTTAGCAATTTCTTTTGTGTACAATGATTTCTTTTTATCAAAATCTAGTCTTGAAAGCGATATAGAAAATCATCCAATTTGAATAGACAGTTTAGTCTCTAATGTGTTAACAGAAAAGAGACTCCTTCTCTATCGTTATCTGTTCTGACTTGCCACTAAAAATAATATTTAATCTCAATTATAAAGATTTGGAATAAGTGAAGGCCAGAAAGTATTATAAACCTATTGGGTTTAATATAACATTTTATTTTACTGTTCCTTTTGCTTCTTTTCTTTTAACCTTTACAGTGACCTAGTCTGCTCGGGTATGACATAAAATAACAAAGGGAAAAAGACACTTAATCAAAGATCAGAAGAATCCATCTGAAAAGGAATTTTCTACTTTTTGTAGTTTATAAGATTATTAGATGTAATATGTTTTGACTGTATCTAATTACTTTTGCAGAAATACTTTATGTAGGAATGGATTTTTCTAGCATATGATATGAAGTGATACCACACATTACTGTAGCCCCTTGATTATACAGGGGAATTAGACAAGGATGTTTGTGCACTAGGTTAAAGGTCAGTGTAGTTGAGTAGAAGAACAGAGACTTAACATGGTCCAGGCCCCTAAGTTCCATCATTAGGACCCAAATAAAAATTTGCTGCAAGTGTAATTGTATGCTGAATTTTGAACACTCAGTACAGATAAGTTAATGTATGTCATTCAATTTTTTACATAAATTATATATTGAAATTATAATGTGTTAGACATATTGGATTACATGAAATACATCCTTAACTTTAATTACTTCTTTTTTATGTTTATGATACTATTAGAATGTTTTCAATAACTTATCTGCCATACTATCAAATTTTGTATAGATGAAAGATATTAGTAAATTACTCAAACAAGTTGATGAGAAATGTTTGGGCATGGTGGTGCACACCTGTGATCCTGACATTTGGGAGGCTGAGACAGGGAGATAATTAGTTTGAGGCTAGCCTAGGCCTCATAGTGAGTTCAAGGCCAATCCAAATATAGAGTGAGACCTTATCTCAAAAAAACAAAACAAAACAAACAAACAATCTTTTCACTATAATCCCCATTAGAGGAAATTTCAGGAAGAAGATGCTTCAGAAAAGCTGGTCTACTGGTGCTCCTCTGCTCCATTAGGAAAATGACAGTGTCATTGTGCTGTCTAATCAGCCTTGCAGGTCATGTCTTTCTGTCTGTTACTTGGTTTTGGCACATACTATATATTGCTTCTAGGAATATTTACTGAATTGGTGAAAACAGTTGTATTTCAATGGCTTGAGAGTCAGGAATTTTGAGTTGTATCTCCAACTCTGCCCCAACTTACTCTGTGACCACATGCAAATCATTTCCCTTTTCTTTAGCTCAGGTTTCCTGTTGTAAAATAAATGTATTTAATGCGATGACTGAACAATTTTCAACTGAAATATACTGTGACTCTATTATGTGACTCAGTATTGGTATACTATCAGGCAGTTGCAATTCCCATTTCTAAAGCAGCATACAAATCTTTGCTTTAGTAAGGATGAATTCACTTTCCATACATCTGGAGCCTGATGTTGATATACTAATACTGACAAGGTTTGGTACCTGCAAGGAACAAGCTTTTGGTGATCTTTACCAGATATATAAAATATTATTCATTCATATCTCTCTTTCTCTCTCTCTCTCTCTTTCTCTCTCTCCCCCAATTCTCCAGTTTAAAAAAAATTAAAGACTTTGCTTATTACATTTGTGGGAATTTAACTTTCATTTTGCATTAAAATATGCTGCTGACCTTTCACAGGAAGAGTTGGTCAGCCTAGATGAATGCCTTAGGGTTTGGGGACACAGTAAAAGCTTACCAAATACCATGGAAAGGGAGTCACCATCTGATGCCTTAGTTTATTATTCTGTGGAATTCAGTTAATGATTGTCCATGTGATTGTGCAGACCTATGAGAAGGAAAATTCTACTCTGACACTCATGCTTTCAATGAGAGATAACAAACAACCAGGCTTGGCAGTAGCTGCCAGGAATAGAGTATTCTCTTGAGGAGCTCATTTATCAAATCTCATTCTCCTCCATTCCTGCTTCAAGCCTGACTGTGTGTATCATTCTGTTCATATTCCTTATAGCTTTGTTTTCCCATCTGTTTGTCTTAACAATAGAGAGAGCTAGAAACACTCCTCAGTACTTTTAGCTCTTGAAGAAATGCAAATTCCTTGTTTGTATATACTGAATAATTCCTTGGCATTGTCAAACTTAGATCTTTTCAGCAAACAGCTAACAGTATAGAAACAGAAGTCACATATAAATATAAATATATAAATATAAATATAGCAAGGAACCTAATAAATGAATCCCTCTTAAATTCAGAAAAGAAAGTCTATAGTGTTAGCTAAAGTCCTGAATATGAAGAGCAAGAGTAGGCAGGATGAGCAATGTAAGAAAGAACAGTAAGAGAAAGGAAAAAACAAGTTAATAAAACAGCCAATATTCCCATATGGATTGATTTTCAGTCAGAGGGTTAATGAAGTGACATTAGTTAGACTATTTTACAATTTTAAGGAAACTCCAATGGGAAAAAATGCATATTAAAAAGTTGTGAAATATCATGACTAGAGTTGTAAAAAAGATTTTATAGGTGGATGGGGAAATTCAGGTGGGTTTGAGCAGAAGAATGACATAGCCGTATATGAGGATTGAGAGTTCCACAGTTAGGAACATTTTAAAAAGCATGGTGTGGATACTAATTACAAAAACAGAGAACCCTAACAACTCCTATTGCAATTCTGTGGTGTAGTTTGGGTTTAGTCCATAAATTTGGAGCTTAGTCAATAATGGATAAGGTCTTCACTATGTCTATTACCAAGGTCTGATTGAAACAATGTAGTTTCATTTTCTTTGACTTGTTTTTTCCTTAAACACTACATTTATGTCTGTTGCCTTATTTTCTTTCCAGTTTTCAAGTAGTCTTCTGATGCCTTTTTGTTTCTTCACACTATACCTCAAGAAGCTCTTGCTCTATTTTATCTTGCCGAATTACTTTCAATCAAACATTTCCCTGTGAACAGCATAAACTGAGCTCTCTAATATAAGGCATTTCCTCTGTACGAATTACTGTCTTCTATTTTTTCAACAAAGTTTCACTGAAAGAGAGCTGAAATGCATAACTCAATCTAAACTACTACAAAATCCAGTTGATTGTCAGGATACATGAATAATTTCTAAACTACTACAAAATCCAGTTGATTGTCAGGATACGTGAAGAATTTCTAAACTACTACAAAATCCAGTTGATTGTCAGGATACATGAAGAATTTCTTTGCAGAGCACTAAAAATCTTGTTGGTGCTGAATTTTTATTTTCAGTTGTAGCTATTTGTTTTTTAGAATTTTATGTTCTTAGTGCATTTTTAAAATACATGAGGTTTACATTACATTACAATGCATTAGGGAGTTGGTATTCCTCTTTCTACCCCACGTAGTTTGCTCCCTCCATCTCTAGATCCCCCTTTCCCACTTCTATTGGTATTCATATTATTATTTTAGGTCATGTTTATGACATTTAAGTTTTCCATTCATTGTGATACATGTACATGTTGTAGGTGACACCTCTTAAATCTTTTTTAACTTTTTCTCCTCATTTCTCTCCTGCTTGGTCTCCTGGATGCTTTTCCATTTGCAAAGGGTTTAAGCTCTCTGCTTCCTTCTATCAATTCTTTATTTTGCTATTTATTTGCATGTTCACATACAATATTTAGTATGTAGGTCTGATTTATTTTACTTAATACTGTATTTCCAGGTATATTCTTTTTCTTAAAAATGTCTGAACTTTATCCTTCTTTATAACTAACCAATATTTCATTAAGTACAGGTACCACATTTTCTTTATATGTTCATCTGTTTATAGACATACAGCCTGCTTCCAGGATTTAGCTATTTTGAATTTTGTGGCTATAAACATTGATATGTATGTATAGCTGTAATATGATTTCTTCATCTCTTTTGAGAAGTTATCTAGAATGCAGGGTAAAATGAAGTTTCTGTTTTTTTGTTTTTTGAAGTATATTTTCATGTTCGGGAGTCAATATTGTAATGTATTTACACATTCTTTACTGAGTAGCCTTAACTTCTCCAAGGTATTACCAAATAGTAACTAGACTAAAAATCATGTGTATGGAAATTATATTCCAAAGGGGCTAAGGCAATAAAATCTCACCTCTGGCTCACATCTGATTTTCTCCTTTGAAGCGATATTATACACAAACCAGCTCTTTATATATTAATCCCTGTAAGGCAACATCATGATGTTTATATTTTTCATAGAAGAAGTATCAGTTAACTATTTCTTTAGTAATGTGGTGTAACTTACCCTAAAAACTTGTGTCAGTAGCAATAAATGATCATTTCCCCCTGTGTCTCTAAGGTTCAGGTGATACAGTCTAGTTTCACCTAAATCTATTCTCATACCTGAAGACTGATTCTGTTTCATGAGTCCTCCTTCTGGCACCAGTGTCCTAACCAGCATGTTTTTAGTGTAGAAGCCCCAGACAACAACAAGCAAGTAGTTGTACCTTGATACATGGGCTTGCAATTGGCACACTGCATTTCCATTGCATTCTAGTGGTCGGAGCAAGTCAAAACTACACAGGTTCAGATAATTAAATTCAAAATAGCTATTGACTCTTTACTGAGAGGAAATGCATAATCACTTGATAAAAGACGGATTTGGGAAAGAGTATTGTGGCCACTATTGCTATGCATTTCAGAAGGGCACTGCTTAAATGCATAATAATGAGTGCCTTGCATAAAAGGATGTGAAGTTGGTTCACAGGAAAAAATGTGACAAAGAAATAATAGTTCACTCTTCAATATTCACTATTACTACTTTTAGCTCTTTTGTACATTGTTTTATTTAAATGATTTTTTTAATTTGACTGAAACTTGCCATAGAAGTGGCAAATGATTTTGTAAACTAATGAATCCTTTCCTTACTATTATTTTACACTAACACTAGATAAAACACTAATGTATGTTTATTGGCATTTGTGACTGTCTGTGATGCTAGACAGTGCTAAAACAGTATCAATAATAAAATTAAACCTTGATGACCTAACATACATAGCAAAGATTTGCTTCTTAACTAAAGTTCAATTTGGTTGAGCAAAGACTTCCATCCAGTGCCTTTCTAGTCCTTAGCTTCCTCCATCTTTTTCATCTCCATATCAACACATGGAGGTCACTGAGGCAGGTAGATAAAAGAATAGAAAAGCCACACAACTACATACATGTTTCAAATTTCAAATACCACATGTCCTTTCTACTCATAGTTCATTGCCCAGAGTTAGTCATAGTCCTGAACTTAACTCCAATCTAATTGTAAGAAAGCCTATTTAAATGAGGGGAATCTTAATGACTACTCTGTGTGACACATCTTTGTATCTGCATATTACATCCTAATTATCTTAATTGGATATATTATTTTAATGTTTTACTATCCAGTAGGATATGATTTGTTCCCATTAGTATTGCTTTTAAAATGTTCTTGGATATTGCTAATTTTAAAGATATTTTCAAAAGTATTAATACCTAGTATTTTCAGTAAGTTTCACAAGTTTTCAATATTCTTTCACTCTTTAATGTAACTTTGTGACATCCTAAATTCATAATTTTCTGTAGTAAAACATTGATTTTATTTCAGGATTTTCCCTCAGTTTATTTAAAAATGTTTCTGAACCAAATTATATAAATATTCACTTATGTTTTCTCTTCATATTTTTGTAATTTTAAAAATTTAATTTGTTATTTCTTTTTTGTACACCTACAATTATTTTTACATGGGCTTCTAGCTTATGCAGCACACTGAATAATTAAGTTCTTCATGTCCATTGAGGTTACTAAATAATTTCTATATAAATTTTGTATTGGCTATTGATTTGAGATAATTTTGGCATTGAAGAAGTATGTATGTAGTCTAATTTGCTTGTTCCTTATTTGAAACTCAATGTTTAGCTTTATTAATTTCATTGATCAGAGCAGTAAATACTGTCACATATTTTTCTGTACTATAATATTACACACAGACATTCTTCCTTTAATGACAGAGTTAAGTTCCTGCAACTAGATTGCCAAATACATTGGTCACTAAATTCGTAGTGGTATATAGTATGTTCATTCCAATATTTGGAATAAAAAAATGACCAAGGAAACTCAAATTTGATGGTTCTGCTTTTATTTGCATAGCTTTTGCATGTAGTACTGTATAACAGAAGACAATACTACAATACTGACCAGTACAATTAACAAAAATTACATTACTGTATAAACAAGGTATACTATACAAGTGAAAGATATTGAGACTCTATAAATAGGAGGTACAGAACTGTACAAAAAGAAAAGACAGGTCATAAATCTAAACAGCAGGACTCAGTCATAAGTCAAAACAATTGTTGAACAGGTAGGTCATTCAATGAGGAATATCTGTATTGGTAATATATTATCTCAATGTTTAGGTATAAGACAAAACTGTGCTTATCTCCCATTTCTGTAGCTCAGCGGTCTGTAACTAGCTCCACTGACTCAGGTGCTCTGACAAGATGCAGTTGGGCTTGTAGTCATCTTAAGAATGGGCTGTGGAAGGAAATTCCTCTCTTCTTGTTAGTAGGATTGAATTATTCATCACCTATTTCACTGAGGCACTTAGTTTCACATTGGCTGTTGGCTGAATGCCATTATCAGTTTTCTGGAATGTGAAATTCTCTGCAATTCAGTTCACAACATGCTAGCTGGGTTCATTGGTGCAAGGAGGAAAAGATAGAGAGTGCTACAACAAAGTGTAAGTTGAAAAAACAAGGCCTTTTCTTATCTAATTTTGGAACTGGTATTTCATTATCTCAGCTTTATTCTACCCATTAGAAGGAAATCAATGGAACCAGCTAGCACAAAAAGAGAGTGGTATTAGTGATGGTTTTCCTGGAAAACATAGACAATTACTTAGATAAATGATTGAGATAGATAAAAAGATAGATCTTGGATAGATAGATAAATAGATAACCGTCTGTAATCTGGGGAGTTAGGAAAGCCAGTGGTATAATTTGGTATAAGTCTGAAAGCCTGAGAACCAGGATGTTTATATTTTAATTCCTAACAGTATAAAGTTCTTAGAACCAGGAGCTCCAGAGTTTAAGGACAAAACATGTTTAGTGTCCCAGCTCAAGAAGAGACAAAGAAGGCATGTTTTCTCCACCTTTTTAGTCTATTCAGTCCTTCGACTGATCCAGCAAGGCAAAACAAGTCTTCTGAAATAATCTCCTCCATAAAAATAGTAAGTGCTCTGACAAATACTATCAAAATAAACCTTTTCATAAACCTAGAAATGAACCAAACTCAGATATTGGGAAAGGACTCAACTTTGATTTTTATGTAGTAAGAGGCTTTCTCTTGCCTGCTGATAGAATAAAGTGAAGTGGCAACCAGGAGCATCAGGACAAGTTAAGATAGAGTAGAAATTAAAGACATCATCCATACATTGCCCCTCCTCATATCAATAATTTCCTAAAGAATAATACACTTAGAGTAACATTTCTAAAAGGCCACAGAGTCAACTTCTAACCTATATGATCAGCAGGTACTCACAACAATATGTTTCATCTGTGGACACTGAGAGGAAGCTAACTCTAAGAAATATTTACTTCCTTTAAAGACATTAAAGACCACAAAGCCTAGATAGAAGCAGCAGACAATGAGAAAGAAAAATTAAGATAAATATTGACACAGACCTCAGTTTAAAAACTGGTTTTACCTTACATTGGCTGTATGACCATAGCAAGATACTTGACCTCTCTAAACCTCAATTTTGAGTGTGAATAATAAGAGTATATAATTCAGGGCTGGGGATTTAGCTCAGTGGTATAAGCATCTATCTGGCAGAGGCCATGAGTTTGATCCCCAGTACAAAAGAAGTACGGAATTCATAAAGCTGTCTTGAGGATTAAAAAGGATAGTGCTTATAAATCTACTGTCAGGTTGAAGCATAGCTAAATGCTTAAAAATGATAGCCTATTTTTATTGCTAACTTGGAGCCTTAAGTTACTTTTCTCCTTGCTGAGACAAAATACCTGAAACCCAAATTTTAAGGGGAAAAGGTTTATTTAGCTCACAGTTTGTGGAGGGTACAGCCATAATTTAGTGACATCAAGGAGAATGGCACATGGCAAAGAGGCAACCATTTATGATAGCAGAAGATAAGAAAAGCAACAATGGGGCAAGAGAAATCAACAAACCTCTTTCTGTTCCTTATATTTTATGCAGATTACCTGCCCTAGGGCAGGTGTAAGACTCACACCCTTAATATTGGCTCATGAATCAATCACAAATTCTAGATTCAGCTACTCTAAAGAGCCTGCCTTCATGATCACATGAGGCTTTGGGGGGAGGATACAAACATATACCATAACATTACATTTCAAGTTACCAGAAACAAGAATTTATTTTAATTGTATTTTCTCTACTTGTAGTTCTCTTAGATTTTTCCAAACATATCCTAAATCTCAGCACATTATTAGCAATATAGAGTCATGAATTGTAATATAATTAACTGAAGGGAACATGGATGTAGTTCTAATCAAATATTCTTTGTAATTATTTAATTGAAACAATATTCAATTATATGTGTGACATAAATTATGATACTCAAAATATGCATAGAGTGCCTAATGATAAAATTAAGGTAATAAATATGTCCAATTCTTTAAAAATGTAGCATTTCTATGTGTTGATAAATATGTCATTTATCATTAAGGTGCCTGCTGTGTTGTAAAATACTGGAAATAATTCTTTTATTTAGAGAAAAAAAGCAAAACAGAAAAAAGGGTTGAAATAATACAGAACTATATTTTTCTTTAATTTTTGCCAAAAAATCCTAATTTTACATTGTTTCAGTAAGTATAAACTGTAATAAGTGATAGAAGTCCTAAGTAATACAATTTTAAATGCAATAAACAATGAATTCTGATTCCAGTTCAAGTTTCAAAGTCTGCTTAAATTTAAACAACTTTGTCTTTGTTCTTTATTTCCCAGTAAGAAAGAACTGAATGTTTCCCACTAATAAAAGGTGCTATTTTCCATTTTTTAAATTTGGCCTTTCCCTGACTTAGGTAGCACAGAGAAGAAATTATCACGAGGGAAGAAAAAGCTGTCATTCTTTTCTGTTGCTTTTATCCCATGCTCATCACAAAATGCAAAACTGTTGACTAGTGTGAAACTCTGCTTATATTTTTTCATCAAAAGTTTATCTTGTTGCTTTTATTTGTTTTATTTAACCATGTACCAACTACTGTCTAATGCTGCAGACAGTCCTTTACCCCTATTAATTAGTACCATACCCTAAATAGTATTAGGAAATGAAATGTATTAGGAAATCAGAACTTATAACTCTAATGATAAAGTATTATGAGAAAGTAATTCGAAATTAGATTTATAAAATTGCAGTTCTATTTAAATTTGTTTTTGAAAACTTATTTAAGAGAAATAAAATTTTTACAGAAATAAAATTTGGATGTAAGACTCATTCATACACACAATATTTTGGATAAATACGGTAGAAATTCACCTCAGGAAAGTTAAAGCTGTAATTTGGTGGAGTCACTGTCATTGATTCATTTTCCATTTATAGTTTCAGCAACAAGAACCACAACTGTTTTAATGCCAAGTATAAAGTAGTGTCTCATTATCCACATATAAATGAAAGAATAAACTTTTGAAACAGTAAGGGTAGGGGCCAAAATTATTACATATACAGACTTACATCCTAGTAACAAATGCTCATTAAAATTGCACAGATTGTATGGATGATAGTTCATATATCTTATAAAAATGCTAATTAGATATTAAATTGAGTAGCATTTCATTTATAATATGTCTTTTATATATTTTCAAAGGAGTGAAATGGGGGCAGCAACTGACAAACAAATGTGTATGGTATGTGTAAACTGTGAAAAACAAATATAGAACTTCTACTTCTGATGATATAACTATGCAGTTTCTCCCCAATGTAAGCAACTTCAAAACTAGAAAAGATGGTGGGAATAGTACTTGTTTCATGAAACAGGATGATAGACAACACAAGACAGAGTTCATTAAGAGAAGGGAAAGACAGACTGTAGTACGACAGTCACTTCAGCTTCCTTCTAGGAAGCACATTTTGAACACAAGAAAGAGGAAACCAAGTAGAGCACCACTTCACTAAGTTGAAGAGACAGATAATAGATTCAGAGATGTGAAATAATTGGAATTTGTACAGCAGAATGCAAAAAGGAAGTTATGTAGAAAAATAGCCCCAGAAATTTTTGTATGAGTTTTCTGAGTTTTTGGCTGGTAACGGATCAGTGTACTCTATGGTGAGTTTCATAGGCCAGGTAAAGAACCAATATCTGTGAATCACTGATTGAGCAATACCAAAAACTCTTTGTCACTAGAAACACACATGTATTTGAGAAGTTGTGTTTGTTACTTAGTATGGTAAGGGAGAATGAGTAGTATCCCATTTTCCCCTTGTCAATAACAATTATCTGCAGTGCCTATTGTTCATATTAATTAATTAAACAAAGTGTTTTTAATATATTTTTAAAGTCTTGTAGTTATTTCCATTGGGAGAGAAAATAATGTAACCTCAGAACAAGTCTAAAAGAATGTGGCAGAAAGAGCCTATTAAAGGATTTGGGTTTTGACTGGTTAATTTGACAGAGTGTATAAGGAAGTAGGAGTTTGTTCTAGAGTGAAAGCTGTCAGAAAACAGGAGCAACTATATGACTAGCTATCTAAGTGAATTGTATACAGAATGAGCACATAACTAGAGCAAATAAAAACCATACTTAGAAAAAGCAAGCAGCAGTCATACATTTGTATTAGCACGATGAAGAAGGTATTTTATATTTTTTGTATTGTGCAACAATCTTATTTTTGTTTGTGCTTAGACAAAATTATAAAGCGATCTTATTTTTTCTTACTTCATCATGGTTTGAAATTCTTGTTCTTTGAGACTGTGCATGGCTCTCCCGTGAGTGCAAGTACTGCTTCAAATAACACTGAAGGCTGTCAGGTGTCAGGGACTGTTTTCATTTTTTTTTTAAATTTCTCACCACGGTAGGTTTAAAAGCCTTCAAAATTATACCAATGAAATGGAGAAACTTCATTTAACGTTTCAAGAAATCAATAGATGCCAAAAGGCTACACTAGACTCAGAGTAAAGGCTACTGTATACATACCTTAGAAAAGCTTAAAAACAAAATTTAACAATCACTATCCAAAAAGGTTAAGCTGATTTTTGCTAAAATAACTCCAAAAACAAACTGAACAGCAAATTCTGGCCCTGAGCCCGGATTAAATCAGAGATAACAGAATTAAATCACAGTGTGCTTTAAAATACTATTTAAAATAGCATTGCCATCCACTACATTTTAAAAGAAAGCATGACAATGAAGAAATGGAAGACAAAACATGGAAGTGTATAGACAAACTATGCATAATCTGAAATGAAAAACTAAGTGGGTGAAATTACTACTACATTTGCAACTTCGAAAAAAAGATGTGTATATCTTTAAGTAGAGGCAATGACAGAAATTTGAGACTGTAATAAAATATGAGTACATTATGAATGTTTAAGTACTCTTATGAAAGAAGATGAGAGGCTAGGGTAAAGGAAAGGATTTTGTAAAATAGTGTGGTAAAGAAGTTACTGGAAAAACATAGAATATCCAAAAATAGGCCCAGAAGAAAATATAGATGTTAGTAACACTGAAAGCAGAAAATATTTCAGAAGGGAACACTGAAATTATGAATAGTAAATGAAAGAAAAAATATTGAACTAGCTTCTTATTAGAAGTAGAAGTTTTAGCTCTTCCAAACACATCACTAAAAAAAATAAAATCATATGCTAGGAGCAATTATTCACAATACATTTATAAGAAGAAAGAAATGCCACTTCACAAAAGAAAATACAAATACTCGATGCTCACATGAAGACATTCTCAGTCTTTTATCATTAGGGAAATGCACATTATAGTCATAATGATATGCTATATCACAGCTATTAGGGTCAATAAGAAGCAAACAGTTGACAAGTGCAAGTATTGGTTAGAATGAAGAGTAACCAGACTCTCATGAATTGCTTTGGGAAAAATTTGGAATATTTATAAAGACAAACATACACTTTTTTTATAGATTGGTGATTTAGCAAGAGAAGTGAATCTATATGTCCATGAGAAGCTATATCATAAAAATTCTAAGCAAATAAATTTGTAATACATAGTCAAATCCAATGCTAACTGGTGAAAGGACGATTATGTTATACCCAAAGCAACAAGCTAATGGTATATTCAGTGTATGAATGCACAGAAAATGTAGTGGGTTAAGTGAAAGAAACACTAATGACTACATGCTGCATGATCTTATTTGTAAGATTCTAGAAGTTAAAAACTAGTAATTTGAATAAAAGTAGGAAACAGGAAATAGAGACAGATCTTTTGCAAATAGGAAGAGAATCAGCTTTCTCTGTTGAATGTAATCATTATGTACCACAATGTAAAAATGTGCATCAGTGATTACATCTGGATGATAGCATGGAGAAGTTATTGAACTGGAGCACAAGAAAACTTTTGGGGTTAGGAAAATACATTGCAATTTAATTGTCACAAAGAGTTTCATGGGTGAAAATACCTGACTGCGACGCCCTTTTCCATCCATGCCGCGTTCTAGTCCATCCACGCCTTGTGACAAGGTCCATGGGTGGAGGAGAGCGCTTCAAGGAATCGCTTCTCCAGGAAAAGGACACCGCATGTGGGAAATGGGCACGGGAATCTTGCAATGCTTTGTACTGGTAATTGTAATTTGTTTAATTCCTATATATATATATATATTTTTTTTTTTTCATGTAATACTCAATATGAAATCGAAAATAG
>PVLA01006841.1:0-115781 GCA_004027455.1 Hydrochoerus hydrochaeris | reverse complement strand
GCTGAAGAGTGGATGAAAAAAGATGTGGCATTTTATACAGCGGAGTACAGAAGAAGTGAAAGAACAGAAAACTGGAGACTTATAAGAAAATGAATGCAACTAGAAGACCATACTCATAAGCCAAACTCGCATGTGTAAACATCATATTGTCTCCCTAGTATGAGAAGCTGAAAGGAATAATATATTTATGAGTATGTGTTTATGTATCTACATCTATATATATGATAGCTAAGGTAGGTATACTACTAATTTCTCTCATAAGAGAAATTTTCTCTTATTAACAGTGCATGGTCTACACTGCTCCATGCTGCTCATCTCCCCCCAATATTCCGGGAATTGAGCCGTTATAGTTTAAAGCTGCCTAGGTTAAATTCAGACTAGGATAAAGCTGACTAGAAAACCTGGGTTGCGAGGTAGAAACAGCCGCATTCCATGTTTAAGGAATTTATGGAATGTATCTTCTCTGGGCATCTGCTGCCCATATTAGGAAGCACCCTTCACCCCCAACTCTAGACCACCCTATAGTCGCCCCCTCCAATGAATGTAGAAAGCCATTTAAACTAACCAATGCCTTCTGCTTCTGTAACCGCGCTTGCCAAAGCCCTGCCTCCCTTTGTTCAGTAGGTTTAAAAGCCATGCTCCGGCATACCTCGTGGCTCTCTGTTCCTGCGTGTTCATTGAGCCCCACGCATGCTTGGACAATAAAACCCCTTGCCTATTGCATGAGATGGCCTCTGTTGACTTCTTCCTACACGCGGCGGGCGTCTAAACCCTTTCACTCTTAGTTCATTGAAAAAAAGTTTTGTGTTAATATTGTTTGGCAATTAAATGCAGATATCTTGTACTCTGAGGAACTAACTTAAAGATAACAATACGCAATGTGTTAACCACTTTCAACCTCTGATTATCTTGTTTTGAATTTTTTTCTCTTTAAAATGAAACCAAAAAAATGCATTCTAATAGGTCTTCTCTACACTTGTGTAAAGGAAGTATGTGCAAGTAGCTTTCTTGGCAACCAGGAAAGTTCCAGGCATAATAATTCTTGGTAACCATGTGTGCACTTACTTTCTAGCACTTGACATGTTTTACTATTACAAATATTCTCCAGCTCCTCTTTGTTTTCTTGCTAACCAGCTCCAAATCATCATAGCACTCAAATTTTCATATTGTTTATATATACCATATCACATTCCTTTATTTTATATAGTTGATGTAAAAAAAAAGATAAAAAAGCTTAACTTAAAGGTGTGTAGTAAGTTATAAAAAGATTAAAGAGATGTAAATTTTATTTGCCTTGGTTTATAATACCTGCCAGTAACAGGTTTGAAAAAAAAAATCTGTTTAGAATTTGGCAGTATTAGATAAGTTTTGGTAGATTTATTCATAAGACTGGTAAACCTTTACTGCAAAATATTTCCATTAAAATGAGATTGTACTCTCAGTATTGTTCATACTCGCCCAAGAAGAAATTCTTCTGTTATGCTTAAAAATGTATCACTTAACATTGAGATGGCTAAATCAATAGGATTAAGTATATCTAGTTTCATAGTAGGAGACCAAAACTATAGACACACCACTACACTCATTAACCAAGACCTAGCTAGCCTTGACAACTCTAACTCTAAATTAAAAGATTCTCTAAGCTCCTTAGCTAAAAAGGTTTTACAAAACTGCTGAGGCTTGGACCTTCTTTTTCTGTTTGGCCTTAGAGAAAACCTGTTGCTTATATACAAAACACTCTGGAGTTATTAGACAAAATATGGCTGCCTTTAAGAAATGCCTACAGAAAAGGAAACAAGCTCAACTGACAGAACAAAATTGGTTTAAACGTTGGTTCTCATTCTCCTCTTGGTTGTCCACCCTCATATCAGCAGCCATAGGACCCCTAATAGTGCTTTTAGTCGGTGTAACTATCGGTCCCTGTATCATAAATAAACTGGTGTCTTATGTAAAAGGCCGAATACAGGCTGTCAAGCTGATGATCTGAGCTACCCAGGGTTATGAGCTAGTACCTGTAGGCTCAACTATGAGCCAATGATTTGGCTCACTGACAAAAATCAGTGGGGAATGTTGTACTCTAACTCTTAGCACTGCCATTCTGTTCTGTATGCGCCACGCCCCTTGACCTTTAAAAAGGAAAAAACAGGATGTACCATTTCCTCAGGAATGCACAGGTGTGGGCCCCCACATCTTTGCAGGGATTTTTTCCGTTTATGAACCACCCCCAAATTTTAGCCCAGTTGCACAGCAGTGTAAATTCCACCCTCACCCTGTGTTGCTGGATGCCAGCCTAAAAATAAATAATAAAGTGCTCTTTTTTCTTTTTCCTCCAAGATGTCTTGGCCTTTTTATTCTTTTTGCCTTTTTATAATTTTCATTTTATTTTGGGGTGCAGCCTTTTGGGGTACAACACCTACCAAATTCAATATACAGTAAAAAGATAGACCTACTCTTCTATTGTCACTTTCCTCATGGAGCTGCTATTCTACCCTGTTCTACCTGTTCTGCCCTGTCTTCTCTACTTAACAATTCTAAGATCTGGTCACATTCTCTGTGCCTAGGTTATCCATGTAAATAAGGGAAACAGCAGACATAACTTTTAGGGTCATTGTGAGAGTATAGTAAATTATCATGTGAAATGTATTTAGGATAGAGTTAGGCAGATAGTATGTGTTCAGTAAAAAAGTTAAGAATTATTACTATCATTTAATTGTACATGATAGCTACATTAAACACTGAATTTTCTCCTTCAGGTATAATGGTTTATTATGGATGCACCTCACTAGATACATATTAATGTCTTGATATTGGATTAAATTTATAAACATGATTTTACTTCAACATCTTAAAATATGTTAAGTAGATATAAGAATTCTTTTTTTTCTTTTTTGGTACCGAGGATGGTACTCATGACTTTGTGCTTGCCAGGCAGGTGCTTATGCCATTGAGCTAAATCCTCAGCGCAAGAATTCGTTTTTACAAATGACATTTAGAGAAATAAAATCATTTGATTAAGTCAATACCCTTAGAATTATGATGCAAAATTTTTTGACAGCCTCTCTTTTATTTTTTGTACGGGGGATCAAATTCATGGCCTTGCCAGGTAGGCGCTTACATCACTGAGCTAAATCCTCACATTTTAAATTCTTCAAGGACAGTTCTGTTTTTAACACAGCTTTTATTGATGAATGCCAATGTAAGAAAAGTGTTAAGTCTGCTTTGGATTCCTTATTATTTTTCGTAGAATCATTCGCGCACCACCCAGATTTACTTAGTGAATGAGGATATCTTCTGAGCTCTGGTGGGTATAAAATGAGACTGCTGGTGGCTCACAGCTGAGTCCTCTCCAGGAATTTCCTTCTGCAGAGAGTATTGTAAACTCAAGGCCAAATACCCACCAGGCACAACTCTCATTCTATGCCTGGTCAGGGTGGGGGAAGAACGCAGAAGTCTGGCTCCCTGCTTCCCAGTTGAAGAAATCTCTCAAGGGCCATAGTTTGCTGCAATCTCTTATAACCAAATTGCAACTCAACTTTTGTTCCTCTCAGGACTCTGTAGAGTTTTGTTCTGCAAAACACCTGCACTCAGATTTAGCAGAGTCTTTGTTTTTCGAAGAGTGTGAGCTCTAACACACCTCCTACTGTGCTTCCATTATCAGGTCAATTTCCATTTCAAAAGGAAATCTGTTACAGAAATTTTCAGCCTACTATTGTCAGTATTAGAATAAAAATTTGATTAAAATGCTATTGCTTTTCTCTGAATAACATTAACAAACATGTTTATCAGCAAGAAACTTATTGCAATTGAAGTTTTCTACCTGAATTAAGTTTCAATAACTCTGAATTCAGTAGTCATTAATTACCATATGACATTTTTCTTTTTAAAATTGTTTTTTCTAAAGTGAGTTAAGTAATCATGCATTTGGAAAATTAAAAAATAACATGAATGTGTAACATCCTAAAGATTTTTTTCCCTGTATTTTCACCTATTTTACAAGTATGAGAAAAATGTAATAGAAATCCACAATATACTATGTAAAAATAAATGTATTCAGGTATAACCTTGAAAAAGATAGTAGTGATTGATATTGAAATGAAAAAGTCTATATAAAAATTGCAATTTCTCCAGTATTATACAAAATAGGGCTTTCTTTTCACATGATTTAGGCTTTTGGAAATAACCTAGTTCAAACTCTGCATTTTATAGTTCAAAAAATGAAGCCTAGTTCAAAGAACAATTTAGTGACAGAAAATATAAAAACTTTTGTTTCTGAATTCATGTCACATCTGAGGAGATATATTTAATAGTTTCCTGGTATAAAAAACAAATGAAAGGGCTAACATACATAATAAGTTCCTATATACCAGGAAAAGGACTAAGCATGCAGAAATCAAACTGATATGTCTAAATATATCATGCAATTTTTATAAATATATAATTATGATAAAAATCAAGAAAATATCAAATTAAACTATATTCAATTTTCTTTGAGAAATTCTTTTTTTGTTTCCAGAAGCTGATCAGAGTCTGTCACTTCATAATATGCCACCTTAGCATACTGACTTTTTGAGATGAAGGTAGTGGAAAATCAACAGATACAGAAAAAAAGTCTTCTTGGAATTATATTTGCTTGTTTGTTTTTTGATTTTTTGTAATGGGAATGGATCCCAGGACCTTGCCCTTTGCCAGACAGATGCTTGTGCCACTGAGCTATGTCTTTGGCCCTCTTGGAGTGTTCTTTATCTACTAAAAGTGCAAACTTCTGAGATATAAGTACTCTACTATCATAAATACCCTAACTTTTGAAGTTGCATAGCCATTAATGAGATAGAAAGTCAAACCTGAGATGAGTCTAAATAAATAAATCTTATTAAAATAACCTCTATCATCCATTAGTTTTCTCTTGTACTGACACTTTCATGATTTACCACTCTTAGAAACCTGAACTCCCATTTTCTTCACTTGGTTAGCTCTCTATAATTTATTGCCCTTTGTTACAATGGTATATATTGTTGTTAACGGAGACACTTCTGAGAGCTTTTGCTTTTTTCTGTGAAGCCCTTGTATATGTAAAAACATTAGCAAAATTGTTTATTTTCTCTTACTGATCTGTCTTTTGTAGGTTCACAGTCAGTTATCTAAGGAAAAAAGATCTTCTCTTATGCATTCCTGTATGTTTCTAGTTCCCTCCTTGCTGCTTTTTCTGAATTCTAAGGGTAAACTAACCGTCTTCATCACACAGACGAGCAACCTGAAACTCAGAAAAGTGAATATACCAAAGCAAACACTGATAAGCTTCTAATCAGGATTTTAAAATCATATCTAAGTTCAACGTACATAACTTTACAGTTAGGATCTGCATGCACGTCAGTGTGAATGTATGTGCTGGCTTAACCGAAAGGCACAACTTGGGAAAAAAAAAAGTTTTGACTTTATATGGTGCTAATTCATAAGTATATGCTCTAATTAAGATTGTATCCCTAATTGTTACCACAGCAAAAGCAACATGGTCAGGAATTTAATGACATTGAACAACTGATGTCACAAGGCTATACTAAAAATTTGTAATATTTTTCAGAACACATTCTAAAATTTGAAATATTTTATTTGGTTCATGTTGAGTGATTTAACTCGGTAAAACATTTGGTTTAGAAATACATATCCAAAAACTCCAAATTAGTATTATATAAAAACCATATAGACAACAACATCAATGTAGTAGCATATGTCTTCACAATATACTCTGGCAGGGTTATACGACCATATAAACCAAAAGACAAAAATAAATAACTGTGGGGCAGAACAAATGATGGGTTCTAGGGAGATTCTGTTAAGTTTCCTTTTTGGTCATGGGAGAATTTGCTAACCAAAACAGAGAGGTATGGCAAGAAATATTTTAGACGTCACAGTGTAAGAAATCAAATCAGCAAACTATGAGGTATGACTGAAATACAGTGAATGTTTTAATTTTTAAAAATTACTACACTAAACATGCATGGTCATTAATCCTGCTCAGAATGGTGGTCAGTGGACCACTCCTTGGTAACCCATTTATCTTACCATTGTTGCTACATTCTGAAACAGTTCTGGAAGACTTTTTTTTTTTCTTTTTTTTGGTCTTGTTTTGCAGTTGTCTACTTGTTACTGTCTAGATGTCCAGTGTCAACTAAAAACCTTTATCTTTTATGGTCACTTTGACTTTGGGCAAGAGCTAGAAGTCTTACAGTACCAGATCTAGCGAAAAATGAGATGAAGACACAGCAAATGCTGAATGTAGAGGAATTTCAGAACTGCCAAGAATAATAGAATACATGAGTCTGAAGCAAAAGGAAATATTTTGAATGGGATTAATGGTAATATATCTTTCACTGTAGTACCTTTTTTAAAATTTAAACACCATGTATTTTCATCACCCTTACATTCAAGAGCATTACAGGTAAACACGCCTTTTTTGAGAGGCCTATTTTATTCACTGAAAAAAAATAAGTTTCTGTTCTACCAGTCACAAAATCTGAAAAGGAAATCTTAGCTCTTAAAGTGAATATTAATTGGTAATTATTTGCTTCAATAATTACCAATTAATATTAATTACCAATAAATTGTTAAAGACACCGAATTTGTTTGTAAAACGATTATATCCCAGCACTCATGAGGCTGAGGCAGGAGGATCATTGCAAGTTCAAGACCAACCTGGGCTATCAAGTGAGCCCAAGTGCAGTCTGAACTGAATAGTGAGACCCTGTCTCAAAAAGACAAAAAAAAAATTATAACAGTAAATTATAACCAATTAATTGTCACATGCTTATTCACTAAGAGCAACTTCACACTTGTTTACATGGCTAATCCTTGCCAGTACTTTGGTATGCTTATACCAAAATAAATTGCTATAATAAGGATTTTTAAGAGGATAGGAATCATATGCAGAATGATTATTTCCAGAGATTTTAGTAAAGAAATTTTTAAGATGTGGACAGGATTAAAAATGGGATAGGGGAAGCTATTACCAAGCCTTCAGTGCAAAGACCAAAAGAAAGGAGCTTTCGGAAAAAGAATAATCCATGGAGGTCCAGTGAGGTGAAGTGTGAAATTTTTGAAATCACTTTGGGTAGAGAAGCAAAGTGTTATAAAATGTTGAAGGCATAGCTCTTATTTTCTACACAGCATGGTTGCACTAGAAAACAGCATCAGTCTCCTCATGAAAAGATGAAGGGAGAGCACTCACCATATACATCTGTGGCAACGCTTAAAGGTCTTTTCTCCAAAGAACCAGCTTCTTCCAAGTCAAGATGGAGCAAAGCTGAGAACTAATTTTATAAGGGAACTGAGTAATAACCCACATATGCTGTCCAGAGTGGGTGGATGAAAGTTTCTGTCCACTCTGTGTCGATGTATCCTTACTGATACATGTTAGCATTGTATCAATGGTTGAAGACCCATCTTGTTAACAATGCTATGATCAGCCAAACCCAAAAACTTGTGAGAAAGGTTATGATCACAGCTTCTTGTTTATGACTTATTGTTATCAGTCTCTTCTTTTTGGTAGATAAATGTTGTTACCCATTTTTCTGTTGAATAGAGAGATCTTTTTACTTTTAGTAAGATCATAATATTTAATTTATTTCAGCATTTCCATAGTCGTCCTGCTCTGCAGAAGAAAACTACTACTGAACATTTCAAAGAGGCTTGTAATCATCTTAACAAGTATTGTTTCATATCTTCAAATGAGTTCATGTGATTTGTTTTTGCTTTTTGCATAAGAAATGGGTGTCTCAACAGATTTTGTTTGCATAATTAAAGACAGTTTATTTGGCAGGGAAAGATGGAAAAGAAAAAGGATAAACAGCTATTGTGAGGTGATAGGAGGCTTTGGAGCTAAAGAAAGCTAAGACTCAAGTTGAATCCTGCTGGGTGTGTTCTGCCAGTCAATGCCAGAAAGAGCTAAGTTGGCCCTGTGATATGAAGCATCAGAACAGTTGAATCTTGAGTAACTGAGGGATAGTGAGCAGCTAAATGATTAATGTGTTCATTTACAAAATTTGGGAACTATTATACCTCACTAGAAAACTCTCATATCTAGTAATAATTAGGCATTATACCAGTCTCAGTTCTGAAGCATATATATTGTTCATCTTTCTAGCTTGAATACAAATTAGGGCTCCTCTTTGAAATCTGAAGCAGAAATACAATATGAAACTTTGGTCTTCAAACTCATTCATTAGCACCATTCCTTTAATTTCTGCATCCAGTAGCTTATATTGTTAATCTCTTCCCTGTAATTGTTTTCCATTCATTTATAGTTTGAGAATACACTTCTCTTTGGTGTTTGGAAAATTTTTGCTGAAATAAAATAATAATTAAAAAAAAGGATTTGTATGAAAGTGTATGTCAAGAATGTTCTTCAAAATTGGAAAAAATATTAACATGATTTTGAGTTTCAGCAATAGAAAAGAAATTTCACAATGACTGTACTTGTGAAAATCACTGTTTTCTTCTGTTGTCTAATAATTTCAATCTTCTTCTTCATAGTCTTGCATACTGATTATTTATATCACTATCACATTTAATATGTAAGAAATATCAAGAATTCATAGATTATACTGAATCATTATCATCAATCTGTAATACGTACCATATTAAAACAAAACAGATTTCATAAATATTTGAAACTTAATATGTTACTGATTTTAATATGATAAATAAATACCCAATTTGTCAAAATAAAAATAATAATTGCTAAATGTCAAATTATCTATCCTATGCATCAGGCACTTTTATAAGAGGTTATCCACATTAACACATTTAATTTTCATTAAATTCTTTTGAGCAATATTATCTCCATTTCACTAATGAGGACACAATACAGAGAGATTATGTAAATTCCTGTATAAATTGACTATCTTTGTTGTGCAGAATTGCCTGTGATATTTTAGGATTCTTCTGATTCCAGATGAATTTTAGAATTGTTTTATCTAATTCTATGAGATTTGCTTTTGGAATTTTGATCAGAATTGCACTAAATCTGTAGAATGTTTTGGAAGTACGACCATTTAGGATGCAATTTTTAATTTTTCCATGTTGGATTATTTGTTTGTATTCACCTTCACATTCAGATTTTATAAAGAGTTTCCAAATGATAAACACAATAGCATTAATGAAATTAATTTCTAGTCCTTAAACTTCCCAAATATTCCTTAAACTGTACCTTCCTGAGTATAGTCATGATAATAGTTGCTTTTTTCTTACTTAGTCTTTTACGATTTTCCAACTGCCAATAGAAAGAAATAAGATATTAGGTTGCATAAGGTCCTAGAAAATAGGAAAGACAGACCTTAAAATGTGAGGATATCTATTTGAATTACTATAAAAACACACTACCAAATTTTTCTCCTCACTTTCTCCTGCTATTTGTTTTTCCTTATCTTTTCCATTCCAGTTGATAACATATTAACTTGTAAACAATTATGCAAAGTCCAGAAAAACAGTCTTAAACTGCTCTAAAAATTTGTTAAAATTTTTTAACTTCCATTTGGGATATAAAGTTGTTAACTCTAAGAAGAATAAAATAAATCTTATCTCTTAGTTATAATTAAGATAGCAAGTTAAATTTAAGTGAAATATGATCAGTGAATACAAATAATCTTCCAGCACAGATGCAAACCTAGAAAAATGATTGCTTAGGTAGGGAAGAAATTGCATGGGAGGTGGGAATGCTCCTATAGTCTGTAAATAGCATCGTGGCTGCCATTATCTCCAATAAAAAGCAATGTCTTAAAATAGTAAAAATTAAATTTTCCTGCACATGATTAGTTAAAATAAAATTTATTTTGTAATATCACAATTTAAAATAATTATCTTTCTAAAAGTTATATAACAATAGATATTTTATTTTTATTTTCTTAGATTATATGTTTTAATGAGAAAGATTTTATGGAAGCTTGGGGCAGTTCTGGCTTTATATTATCAGTAAATGATGATAGATGTAATTTGTTACTTTCATGCAAATACAGAGAAAACTCTTTTTCCAGGGTATCAAAAATGTTGATGTTCCACATGAAGCAACATTGTATGCATTAATGATGTATAATAACGGTTTTACTAGTAAAGTAGCTACAAACTACTAAGATTTGTAGGTAGACATCTGCCCCAAAATCTCATGCTATCATAGGTGGAGCTTTTGGCGGATAACTAAATCATGGGTATGTGACTTATCATAGGATTATTCCTCCAATGAGTTTATAACAGGGTGTGATATTGGGAGGTGAAACCTGGTGAAAAGAGTTGGGTTATCGAAGGCACGGTGTGGTTGGGTATCCATCTCTCCTCATCCCTTGATTTCTGTCTGCTTCCTGTCACCACGTCATGAATTGCTTCCTCCTCTGCCATGCTGCCCTATCTCAAGGTCAGGCAGCTATGGACTAAGACCTTTATAAACTGTGAGCTAAAATAATCTTCTCCTCCTTTAACTTGCAGGTGGATGTCAAGTAATTTGTTCCAGTAGTGAGAAAATAACTAAGATACAATCCAATGAGTGGATTGTACATTCAAATGAGTGGAGAAGTCTAATAGTGATAGTCTGAATGGATTTCCACTTGAATAGAAGGTCATGGATAGACAGTAACAAAAATTATTTTGTTCAAGGAATGTATAGGAGAAGAAAAGGACCTCTTAAAATTATGTCTCAAAATGTGATATATGTTGCATGGATGTGGTATACTTTTCATGAGCTCTTCATTTACCCTTCCTTAATTACTCTAACACTCTCAAAGTTGAATAAATACTATATCTGCACCAATTTTGCTCTTAGGCAGGTAAATAATCCAATGCAGGCTTGTCTGGCAATTTTATTCTTTTTAAAATGCCTACTGTATATTTTTCCCAATTATTATAATATTTTATTCAAAAACTCATTGAATGGATCCATACTCATGACCAAGACATGTACTATGAAACATATGCTACAGATAATAATTATAAAAAAGCATAAAAAGATTACATTGATTTCTATCTAATAGGTCTTATTTTCACTCAAATAAAAGTGCATGGTATTATTTTCTTTATTCAAATATTGTGTTTTAGTGATAAAAGAGTTATGCAGTGGAATTAGAAAACAGTATTCACTACCCACAAACTCACAACACTAAGATAAACCTGTATGTAGAGGTCCCCCCAAAGTCTCATGCACTCATTCATAGGTGGAACACTTGGGAGGTGACAGGATCCTGGGTTTGTGACATAGTGCCGGATTAATCCACTGATTGGTTTACAACTAAGCGTGAGGATGGGAGGTGAAACATGGTGGGATGAAGCGGTTTTAAAGAAAATGGGAATATTTCAGATGGGTTAAACAAATGAAAACATTGTAAAAATGTAAATTATTAATTGTGGATAGATTATAAATTTTGGCTATTGTTCTCATAGGTCCTGTGACTATGTACTAATGCGTAATGTCTTATAAAATTTTTGGAAACCATTAAGTGAGACAAAGCTACTTAAATTGAGTGATGAGAGAAAACCTCAACAAAGATGTGACAATGTGAATAGGGCGTCTATTTTGTTTTATATCAAAGAGATCCTTCTGAAGCTTTACATGTTTAAAAGTGGGGCTTTTAGAAGGTGATTAGAATATGAAGGTTTGTGCTAACTTGCTGTTAGGACCTGGGGTCTGGTCAAAGGGCAGGCCAATGGAAACTTGACCTGGAAGGGTTTATCTCCCTTTCCCCATGCTCTGTTTGCTGTTTCCTGTCTAACATCCCTTGAGCAGCATTCTTCTGGTATGCTCTAAAATATCTGAGAGCCTGCCAAATTCTGACTGACTGAATGAGTCAAAATAAATCTCTCTTCCTTTAATTTGTTAATGTTACATATTTCGTTGTAGCCTTGAGAAAAGTGACAAAGACAGATTTTGGTACCAGGAAAATGTAGTCTTTGCTATGACTGTTACTAACTGTGTAGTTTAGAAGCCTTTGGAACTGCTTTGCTGGAAAAGTAAAAAAGTGTTTGGAGATCCAAACTGAAGGAGTCCTAAAATGGTTGAGGTGAACTTGACTGATATTCTGGACAAAGCTCTGAAGACCAGAATGCTTAAATAAATGCAGAGAGTAGTGACCGAGCCAAGAAGTTTTCAGCTGGGAACAAGGATTCCATTTGGCCATTGAGGTTCAGGCCTTACACGTTATGCTCTGGCAGAAAATTGTCTGCCTTTTGCTATGTCCAGAGATTTTTCAGGAGACTGAGATTAATTTGTACTAATCTGCTACAGAGGAAATTTGTTACTCTTCCAATCAATGTTAGTATCTCACTAATTCCAAGAATCCATTGCTAGTAACATATTTATAACCTAAATAGATATACTGCCTCTATCAACTTCAAGGAAGTTTCATGTTGAGGATCTGGAAAGGGTGAGGGTTAGAGTTTTTATTCATCTCTAGATTGAAAATCAAAAGCAAGAGGCACAGCTGAATGATTTTAAAAGTTTTGAATATGACCAGAAAAGAAACTGGTGAAGTTAGCACCTGCAAACACCAGAGTGTTGTTGAAGTTCAGAATGTGAAGCATTTGAAACAACATAAAGAGTGAACTAAGCCTGTCTGAAACAGAGTGCAGGAGATCTACACCTCAGGCATTTGTCCACTTTTCCCTTTAATTGGGTGTGTGTTCCCTTTCCTCAACCTAAGCAAGGATGTACTAAAGTACTTATCAAGACGGTTTTCAAATTTCTTCTGATTTTGGCAGTGTGGCACTGTAATTGTTGTAAGTCTACCTTCTAACATAATTTGAACACATTGGGTCTTTATTGTATAAGTCATCTCTTCCCCTGCAATGCATATTTTACAGAAATCCTGAATGTTCTGTGAAGAATGTTCTGCTGGTCAACTGAATACTAGTAGTAATTGCTCCACAAGTCACTGTTTCTATTCTTGAATGATATTCTGGATTGTACAGTTAACTTATATTATTGACTAATTATGTGTTTAATTTTATGTGGTGAATGCCTACAATATAAATATACTGTATACCACATGGCTCCTATACTTTTCCTAAACAGACTGATATTCTATTCTTGGGTCTACAGTGAGACTTAAACCTATTTATGTTAGCATTAGAATAATTGTCCAAAGGGCCTATTTCTTAGAGAACTCAATAATCAATTGGAGTTTGAGAAACACAAACTATAGACAACCAAGTCTCTTGATTATAAGGCATATTATTTGATTTATGCTGCAATAATCATATTTGAACTCACACTGTCATATGATGAGAATGTTTAAATCTATGTTTCACATCCTCCAAGTACTGTTCTGGTGCATTTTAATTTTAGCCACTGAGTTGATAGCACTCAAAGGGAAAACAAAATGAATTTATCCATCACTGAACACAATTAATTGCATATTGGTCTCTTTAGGAGTGTAGTTAGATAAAATGACTTAATCACAATTTTTCAGGGGGAAATTATAAATAATTAACCAATCTAAGACTGTGACAAAAGAAAGTGAAATTCAGCACAGCCAAGCAAATGAAAATCAGATAAGGAAATTACTTACAGAGAGTATTCTATTACTGTAACTGATTCTGCTATATATAGAAATACCTACTTATTAAGGCTAGTATTGTTAAATACAGAAGTATACATCATAAAATTAAAAATTAGTTTAGCATACATCTCCACAAATAATTGCTTTGTGAATACCTTTATTATTTAATAATTTTTACTTTTTATTATTTCTCATCTAAGGGAAACAAAAATAAATGCTTAGCACTATGCTATAATAAAATTGTTGAAACAAAAAGAGTTTTTTTTTAATTCAAGCCCAATACATAATATATTTTGAGCAGGTTTTTAGGGAATTATATGTACTAAGAATTTGTCAAACATGGTTATGTTTTGATATAAATATAACACTCAATTTTCAGTGTCAGATTCTGGAGAGGTGACTATTGATGAGCCTCAAAAAGGGAAAAAGAGAAACATATATTATAAAAAAATATGTAATATGTATATAAAATATACATACATGTATATTTTGGTCTACCAAAGGATTTCTACCAGAAGCCTTATCTAATTATGTCCTTCTGTCAAATACTTTATTCTTTTTTTTTTGTCTCAAACTCATTTAAAATTTCAGTGGGTAGGGGTGGGGATACAGATCAGTGGCACAACTTCTAACTGGCAAGTTTGAGGTCCTGTGTTTGATTCGTAGTACCCTCCCCCACCAAAATTTTCAGTGGGTATCCAATGTGCTGAATTATGTAACCAAATCAAACAAACCAGCAAGGGAACTGTTGTACTTTAAATACTACAAATTAGTGTGGCTAAAGCAAAAAGAATTTTTTAAAAAATTCTAGTGGCTTCAAGACTAAGATCAGTGTCAATAGAGTCTATTTCCTCTGTGATGTTTTTCTTTATTATGCAGATGACTGCGCTTCCCCCTTGGTAGCAAGGTTGGTTATCCTGCCCTGTCATGTCACTTCCCTCCTTTCCTCCATTGTAAAGACACAGTAATACTAAGTGAGGGCTTTACTCTAATGGTCTCATTGTAAGTAAATTACCTTTCTAAAGATATTTTTGCCAAATTAAGTTATATTCTGAAGAACTGGAAATTGAGATGTAAATATGTGAATTTTGAGGGTGTGGAAGAATAAACAGTTTGTACCACACATAAAACAAAGAGTTGACCCTTAAGTTCTTCACTTTGTGCTGCAACTTTTTAAATCACTTCTAGAAAGTTACACCAAAAAGCATCTCTTTCATCTGTTTTTATTTTTTAAATTAATTAATTAAATTATAGGTACGTTTTAAGTATACATAGTGATCATATTCATTATAGGAAATTCTATATGACAAAACTTTCTTCTTCTTTCCCCCATTACCCCCCCATCCCTTCAACCCCTAATCCTTTCTTACTTATAAAAGATTTGTTACCATTTGTTCTGACTTTTCTTTCCATTTTTTCTTTTCCCTTTCTTCCTTTCCCATCACCCTTTACTTCCCCTTCCCATATCAATGTTTTCTTCCTCTTTCACAAAATCTATATTTTGGTCCCAGTGTACACTTTTGTTTTCTCACAACAGAAACTGTGCAGTATTCACACATATATGTCTGATTTTTGTCACTTAAAAGTATGTACTCAGGTTTTATTAATCTAGCTAGAAAGGCCCCAAGCTTAACATCATTAAGGCAGAATAGTACTCCATTATACAAAAACATCATATCTTCTCTATTCATTCATTAATTGGACATTTGGGTTGTTTCCAAGATTTACCTATTGCAAACTGTGCTACAATAAACATGAATGGGCACATATTGCTGTGCATTGATGTTTTTAATACTTTAGGGAAGATATCAAGAAGAGAGAGATGTGGGTTGAATGCCACCTCTTGTCCTACTTTTTGAGGTATTGTCACACTGATTTCCAAAGTAAGTGCATCAGTCTATGCTCCTGCCAACAGTGGAGAAGGGTTCCTTTCTCTCAATAGCCCCTCCAGCAGTTGTTATTGGTTAAATTCTTGATAATAGCAATTCTTTCTGGAATGAGATATAATCTCAATGTTGTCTTACATTGGATTTCTCAAATGACCAATGATGTTGAACATTTTTTAATTTTTTTTTTTTGCCATTGGTATGTCTTCATCTGAGAAATGTCTATTCATTTCAGATGCCCATTTTTGGATTGGGTCTGATGTTATTGAGTTCTTTATATATTCAAGATAGTAGTCCTTTGTCTGTTTTCATGATCTCTAACCACAATCCTGTTATCTATATTTAGGAGTGTGTCCTCACACTGGTTTATTCTACTCAATGTTTTTTCAATGGAATCTTTGATCTCCTGGATATCTGTCTGAATCTATTTTATGGATTACATTTGTTTCTTATCTTGGATATTCATAGTTTCTATCATTTTCCTTAGCTCCTCTATTTTTTTCTATTCATATCTGTTCTAGAGTAACTAATTATGTCTTTCATTATGGTCACCATCTCTGTAGTTATCTGAGAAATTACTTCTGATTGGATAGTTTCTAGAGTCTCTTTCATCAGCTTAGTTACTTCCATTGTTAACACTTCAGAGGCTACAGATGGATAGCTGTTGGACTGCTCTACCTTCTCATCCCCTGAGTGTGCCTTTTGTGAGCTGGATGCCTAGCATTGCATCATGTTTTAATATCTTTTCATTTTGTATATTTTTAAAGTTTAATTCCTAGGTTGATGATCATAAACTGCCTTTAGTGAGTAGTTTTATTGCTATTATTTAGAAAATTTAGGTGCCTTCCAAGTGTACTTGGCTTTTTAGTTTTGAGTCTATTGAAATATCCTACCTCTTCTATTTGTTGGGGATGAGATATTGCTGCCTATTTGGCCCATCCCCTGGTTCTTTGCCACTGGGCTTATAGTATTTGTTCTGAACCTTAAGCAATCTGGGTCTTGGTATAACAGAAAGAACAACTGGTTAGAATAATTATGTCACTTTGGTTAAAGTTATAGAATCAGCAATAACAACAGCATCAAGCACAGCCTTAAAATAACAAACTGAGTTAACTATTAATTTCCCACCTTTAACTTCATGAACTAGATTTGTGACTACTACAAAATCTAAAATGAACCAGAAAATTGAGGGCAGTAAGTCCACTCTATTATAATTTACCTTCAAGGGGGAAAATTTTAAAAGGTTAAGGGGAAAAATAGAGAAATGGAAGAAAATCAAATGTTAAGGAGCAGAACTGGAGGGTAAATGAGGATCACGCCAACTTTGGGAAACTGGTGCAGAAGACATGAGAGAAAGATAAGGAAGAAGTAAAAACAAGAACAGAGCAGAACAATGCCAACAAAATCCTAAACACCATGTTCCCATTCATAGATAAAGAACATTCAGTGAAAACAAACAAACAAAAATGACAAGAGAGAAAATTTTAAAAAACCAAGAAAATAAAGTTAAAAATGTTTGTGTCTCTGCTACCACTGATAGACAATGTGGGTGGACAGAGTCCTGATCTACATCAAATAATCCCAGCCAGCCATCAGCAGCTTCATGGAATGGTAGAGGATGATGCCAGTGAGCCTGCACCCCTATTTCTACCAATCCTCAGGCTGCAAAGCTAGAACCAGACCTGCCCAGCCCTCTGCAGTCCCCTCACTGACTGCAGACTTAAATTTGACAGGGAGCCACCAGGTGGAGTGAGCAGCGCTTCTGAGTCCCAAACTCAGTGGACTTCTCTCCAAAATGATTCCCAGCCAGTCACTTTCTCTCATGGAGGTCCAAACGGGACAACTCACAGCAACTACATTCTTCAGCAGCCACTGTTCTTCTCAAATGTTGTACTTCCCTGTGGAGACCTCTGGGGTTGCCAACGCATACTGTGAATCTGCAGTTTCCAGCTTCCTGCCCCTGCAGTGAGTCTGGGCTCAAGGAGAAAACACCTCCTGCCTCCACCTTCTTTTGCACTGAAGTTTCTCTCTTTGTTTTCTTTCTGGGCTTCAATTTTGCTTCAGATACTTCCTGGGCTCTGGGAACCCATTTCACTCTTTCTTCTCTTCCTCATGTTACTGCATTCCAGTGACCAAACACCAAATCTCTGGCGGCTTTCTCTGAGATATCATCCTGCCATCTTCCTAGAAGTCCAACAACATCTAATTCAAGTGGTTTTTACATATTAGAACTATGCTGTCACTTAAGATAGGGAAGATACAAAAAGTAAAACTGTAATACTAGCCCCCTGTCTACTCATTATTTTCAAGAAACCTCATATAGATGTTAGATCATCTTGGAATCCTTTTTCTCTCTTATAACTAGAATATATTTATCCTTTTTATTTCTGGGCATTAAGAGACTCAGCATCCATTTCTATCTCCTAACAGTTGCATGAATGTCAGCAAATTCTTTCTTCTCTAATTCCAATATTCACTGCATGTGAAAAAGAAACTATAGTGGATCATCTTGGTAATATTTTGGAAGTAACTCCACAATAGCAAATTCACAATTTATGTTTTAGCTTTTTCTAATATGCTAGAAGCACTGAGTTCGGAAGTTGTAATTCTCCCTTCTTAAAAGAGGCATTTTGGTGTATGCTTGTAATACAAGCTCTTGAAGCGAAAGCATCACCATGAGTTTAGTACCAGCCTGAGCTATATGATGAATTCAAGGATAGCCTGAACTACATAACAAGACTCTGTCCCAAAAAATAAATAAAACTTCTTCTTGCTCAAAATAAGTCAACTGGATACCCTCCTCTTTCTACTGATGTAGTCATAAAAACTCTTTAACAATCATCCTCTACAACTGTCATCTTGGCTATCTATTGGCAACTTTCCTCCTTCTACATTTGATTTGGCTTATACTAAATATCTTCTTCAATATTTCATAAATTATTATTGCCAAAAAATTTTAGTGTTTCAATTACAAAACCATACATGGAGTAATTTCTCCAGTGATCATAAGCTGCAATTCTGAAAACGAACATCATTGTAATGGGATTATTTTGCCTTGCATTTTAGCTAGTGCCAAAATCAAGTGTAACAAGACACCAATGTGAAGAAAGAACTCTTTTTGTAAGAAGAACCCACATGAGTATTTGAGGAATTTTTTTCTACTAAGCATTGACAACCCAAATGAATAGTATGCAATGAGCTAAGGGAACAATCAAGGCAGAGAGAAGTTGCTATACCATGACTCTCTGCTAGTTCTCTAGGAGAGGATCAATGTTCAGTGTAACTTCACACTTAATGACACAGATATCAAAAAGAGATGCAAAAAGTTTGAAAGGATTTACTTGTAGACAGGATACACTGAGAACTGTGATATTACCTCTGGCTTGATTTAATAGAAGGGTGACACCACTAAATACAAAAGATAGGAAATGGTGTGCACACATATAGAGGATTATGAAAATATTGTATTACAGGGATGTTGTTTGAGTGTGTCCTGTGAAAGTAAAATTTCTAGGAACTTAGGACTGGTTGATAATGTTGAGGTGATATAATCTTTAAGAGATATCACTAGTCAAATATTATAGGTCATTTTTGGCACTGTCCATGAAAGAAATTACAGCTGGTATCATGAGTCATGTGATTCCTTATGAAATGAGTTGTTTTAAAGCAAGTTTGCTTGGTAATCTCAGCTCTTTTGCTTGCTTTCTGTCTTATCATGTGATCTAGCTTTTTGTATATACGCTCCTCCACCACTATGATGATTTCTGGCATGTGTGACATCAGAAGACCCTCACCAGAGTTCATCAGATGCTACTGCTATGCTACTGACCTCTCAGAATGTGAGCTAAGTAAATTTTTCTGTAGAAAGTACTCCAGTATTTTGTTGTAGAAACATAGAGTAAGACAAAGAATAATAATGGGAGTTGAGAAAAGATTGTTCTCTCAGTATCTGAATAAATTCGATAGCCATTGTTGTTGCCATGAGTTATGCATGCATTTTTTGCTTAGTCAGTAGACAATGTGCGTGTGGCCATCTTGGGAACTGGATGATTAAGGAAATAATAAAAGAAATAGTTAAGAGATTTTCCAGTAGATGCTCAAAGCTAAAGAAATATTCATGAATCATTACTTGGATACTCCAACCCCACTCAGAGGATTGTAGTAGAAAGAAGTTGTGAATGCCAAGCAGAGCAGACAAAATCATCTTGAGGAGAAATGATGTTATATTTAAGGAACTTTTAGAATCCAAGATAGCATACATAGCTTAAAAACATCCTGTTTAAGCACTTGCTGTTCTAGCTCCATTCCTATATTAAACAGCTGTAGGTGCATTTGGCTTGGAAGTTTTCTTGTGACTTAGAATTATACATCATACTCTTAAAACAAGGTTGTTATGATTCTTTCTACAAGTTTCTTTAGTACACTGTATTTCTTAATTTGAATAAATGATAGACTAGGAGATGTCAAATATTTTTTATGCATGAACAAGGAAGCTAGTTCTCTGAATAAGTAACAGTGAATCTATAAAATATGCTGGGAATTTCCTAACTTGTCAAATATTTAGACTTACTACTTATACCTAAACAAGAATAACAGATGTATCCATTTCCTTCAAGAAGTTGTTCCATTTCTTGCCTTCCTGTTTGTTTACTTGTACTTTTTAATGTCTTATGTAACTCCTCAGCATACAATCTTGCTTATTTACACACAATACTGTTTACTATTTTTTCCCAGATATGACCATCCATTTCTTCACATATCCATTTCAGTTATTCAACAAGAACTGACACAGATTTCCATTTTCCTACAAACGAACCTTTCTGTTCTTTTCACTACAGAAGCCACTCGTTCACTGTCTTCACTATTCATCGTTTGTGTGTGTTACTGGAACTTTTTTTGTGTTTTTGAAATAGAAGAAAATCAAAATCCTATTTAGTTCAGTCTGGTCTAGAGCTCACTTTGCAGTCCAAGCTGGCCTCAAACTCCCAATGACACTTCTGCCTCAACCTCCTGAGTGCTGGGATTATAGACATGCACCACCATGCATGGTTCTGTTATTCAATATTTATATGTTGTCATTTCCACAGAAAAAAAATTAACTTCCTGCTTACATTTTTGGCTTGTTTTGTTTATCTATAATTTTTACAATAATAGAACTTATAAATGCATTGATATATACAAGATATTTATTAATAAAATATATTCCTCCCTCTGAATCCACAAATACCTATTTATCTCCATAAGAATTCTATTTCAGTAGAATCTGAAATAACACATACAACCTTAAATTATTGATTTTTATTAGTAAATTTGATGACTTAACTTCCAGAATGGTGATGTTAGTTACTTCAGGAAAGACTTGATATATTGGTTAAATTTAGGGAAAGTCAGTCTTTCAGTGTAACTGTGGATTGATTAAAGGTCTTACAATCAATCATGACACAGCTCTTCAAGGAAATACAGAAAAATCGGGGAAGAATATTAAGAGGCTGTGACTTTAAAGGTAATTAACCAGAATTTCATGGTTTTTCTTTATGAAGAAATCTTTCATAGAGTCTGGTGGGACCAGGAGGAAATACCCATAGCTATGATCCAACTGGACAGGGAGCACTATTCTGAGGATTTCAGCAGTTGGGATATTTGGGAGCATTCCATTTTCACAGCTAAGCTTTGTGAAAAGAGTACAGCAATTGGCTTGCAGAGAATTAAAGCAAGATACAATGACATATCTTGTTGGATAGAGGCTTTTAGTAAATGGAAATTATTTTTAAAGAGATAATGAAAATTCTGCAGTTGCAAAAAGAAAAACTTCTCACAGGAGATTTAAAAGATTTTGAGATCGGGGTAAGCTGCCCGGAACCACCACTGTGGGCCCGCCCTGCCACCGGGAACTCAGCGGAAGCCTGCATCAGGGGTAAGCTGCTCGGAACCTCCACCGAGGGCCCGCCCTGCCAGCGGGAACTTCGAGGAGGCCCGCCCAAGACTGAAAACTGCCCTGGACTGCTTCAGCTGGGCCACCCTCCCACCTGGAACAGCAGAACATCTCAGCGGGATTCAGTTAGTGTGAGAAAATTTGGAATTTTGCTCCCAAGTGGTGAACTTTGGACTACACTGGATTGACTGTATCAGTGTGGTGAGTGTACCCCTAAAATAGAGGGGTACAGGGGATAAATAGGGCCAGTAGTAAAACCCCCTACAACTAACCGTATGACTTTGTTCTGTCTGAAAATAGTGTGTGTGACCCCCTCCTACACATAGAAAACACCAGGCAGAGTGAAAATGACAAAATGAAAAAGAAAAATGCAATCTCAAACATATAGTTCACCAGAAGCAAGTATAGGAGACATTGAAATAGAGAACCCCAAAAGTAACACACCGGGAATCTCTGAAAAGATAGTGAGTGAAATAAAAAAAAAACAACTGCATCAGGCTAAAGAGGAAATCAAATTAGAAGTAGTCTCCCATGTAAAGATAGAAATAACAACTTTAGTAAAGGAGTTGTTGAATGCAGCTAAAGAAGAACTAGAGAAAAAAGTACATGAGCATGGGAAACTGATTGAAACTTTGAATGAACAACATAGAAAACAAGCAGAATACATGAAACAAACTCAAAGAGACATCCAAGAAACAAAAAATTCTATAGAAAGTGTGCAAAACCGCCTAAAGGAAGCTGAGGATAGGATTTCGGATCTTGAGGACAGGATCACAGTTAGTGATCAGGAAAGGATAGAACTTATAAAAATAACAAAGCAGCATGAAATGACAATCCAGAAGCTTCATGATGATGCCAAGAGCAACAATATAAGAATAATGGGCATTAGTGAAGATACAGGAGTGCAGGCAAATGACATACATAAAGTATTTACACAAATAATAGCAGAAAATTTCCCAAACATGGGGAAAAAATCTGATATGCAGATAAGTGAGGCATATAGAACACCAAATAGTCACAATCAACATAAATCCACACCCAGACACATAATAATTAAGATCTCAGACATACAGCATCAAAACAGAATATTAAAAGCTGCCAGAGAAAAGACACAACTCACATATCAAGGAAAGCCTGTTAGAATCACGGCAGACTGTTCAGCACAAACCCTCAAGTCAAGAAGATTTTGGAGTGAGGTATTTCAAGCCCTGAAAGAAAACAACCTTCAACCCAGACTGATGTACCCAGCAAAACTTTCATTCAAATTTAATGGATAAACAAGATACTTCCATGACAAAGAACAACTGAAGAAATTCATGACCACCCAACCAACCCTAGAAAGAGTACTGCAAGACATACTAGCCAGAGATAAAAATGAGCACAATCCCCAAAACAACAACAGAAAGAAACCACCAGGTAGGATAAGTAATTAAATAAGAGGAAAAGCAGAAAGAAACAACTGGAACATAACATGGCAAAGTCGAGCCAGTACATGGAAATCCATATGGAGAATTCTCAGAAGACTAGGATTGGAAGCCCCATTCAATCCAGCTATCCCCCTCCTGGATATTTTCCCCAAAGAACTGAAAAGTTCATATCATAGTGATATATGTGCACCCATGTTCATAGCTGCACAACTTGTGATAGCTAAATCCTGGAAATAACCAAGATGCCCATCAACTGTAGAGTGGATGAAAAAGATGTGGCTTTTTTATACAATGGAATATTACTCAGCTATAAAAAAGGATGACCTTGAGGCCTTCATAGGCAAATGGATACAACTTGAGACTATCCTCATTAGTGAAATAAATAAGAATCATATTTATAAATATCATATTGTGTCTCTAGTGTAAAAAGTAAATAAGAACTACAAGAGTAATAAAAACAAAATGTTTAATTGCTATTGTAAAAAAGAGAGGAAAAGAAAGTGCTCTAAGGGATATAACTGCATGTATGTTTGAGTGTGTAAAATAGATCACCGTATTGCTGAATCTTTGTTGGATCTTTGAGCAGAGCTGTTTGTAGTCTGACTGTTTGAATATTTACTATGTACCCTTAAATTTGTAACTTGAACAACTACATCCAGGATGACAGTACATAATTTATAAATTACTGATTTCTTAGTGGGGCTTTTTCTCATTCTCCTTTTTTTGTTTCTTTTAGAATTATGTATTGTTGCTACCCTTTTTTCTGTTTTTTTTCTTTTCTTTAAATGAAATTTTTAAAATGTATAATTGCTATTGTAAAAAAAGAGGAAATAGGAAGTGCTATAAAAGATATAGCTGCATGTAAGTTTAGATATGTGGGATTGATGACCATATTTCTAGGTTCTTGTTGGATTGCTGAACAGATCTGTTTGCACTCTCACTGCTTTAGTGTCCACTTTGTGTGCTTTAATTCTGTAACTTGAATAACTATTTCTAAAAGAACAATATGTAATGTATCAAATAGTGATTTCTTACTGTTTATCTCCTTTTCTTGAAATTCTGTAATATTTCTACCTTTTTCCTGTTTTTTTCTCTTTAAATAAAAAAAATGTATAATTGCTATTGTAAAAAAGAAAATAGGAAGTGCTATAAAAGATATAACTGCATGTATATTATGTGTGCAGGATTGTTAACCATATTTCTTAGTTCTTGTTTGACTGTTGAACAGATCTGTTTGCACTCTCCCTGCTTGAGTGTCTATTTTGTGTGCTTTAATTTTGTATCTTGAACAACTATTTCTAAAAGAGCAATATGTAATTTATCAACTAGTGATTTCTTACTGTTTATGGTTTTTTTTGAAATTCTGTAATATTTCTCTTTTTCTATTTTATCCCTTTAAATAAAAAATTAAAAAAAAAAGATTTTGAGATAATAGTAAAAAGAATCAGAAAATTGAAGATGAAGTGATAGCAATCACGAAGTCTATAAGCAGAGAGAAAAGAGAATCAAGAAAAGTGAACCGATACCTATATAAGTCGTCCAGCCACATTTTAGGAAGTATTGGCAGTGTTCCTAATGTGGAAGTGCAAAGAACACAAAAAATATAAACAACTTAGAAAATCAAAGATGGACAATCTTGTTTCTATTTGATGTTTCTTTATACATGGCAATATTCAAGGAACTGAGTTTTTGACATAGCATATATATTGTATTTATGTATATGCACTTATACCCATATTCCTATATAACCATATGACTATATATTGTTATATTTGAACTGACAGTCAAAAACTAAACCTTAATATTATGGTCAATTGAACCCCATTCATGGGTGCCTAGACAATAGAAAGAGAAAAGAATAAACAAATATTGCCAAGACAACTAAATATCCATTTCAAGTAAAATGAAACCAAACCTCTATATCATCTCATACACAAAGTAGTTTATATGTATCTCAGAACACAGTGTAAAAGCTAAAACTATAAAAGCAAATGATAAAACTTAGCGTAAGTCTTCATGACCTCGAATAGGCAATGGTTTCTTAGGTAACCAAGGTTTAATTGCTACACACCTAAGTGGAAATTGAGGGGACTGGTGGGTAATTGCTAATAGACATAGTATTTTATTTTAGATAATGAATATGTTTTCAAATTAGATTATCTTGATAATTTTACCACTCTATTAACAAAAAAATGAACTATATCTTTCAAGTGAATGGATTTTATGTTGCATAAATTGTACGTCAATAAAACTCTAAATGAAATTAAGAACAAATACATGAAAAAATAAAAAAATTAATTGACTGGCAATATTTTAAAATAAACTGCAAATCTTTCCTCTTCCTACAGTCTACCTAGGCCCCTAAAGACCTGTTTACTTATCTGCTCTCGTAGCTGGCAACAGCTGTCATCTTTCTCTATCTACATTGGTGTCTGTTCATTCCTAAAAATCTGCCACGTTTTGAGGTTTATTTTTTTCTATGTTAATTTCATATTACAGTTTATGTTCTCTGCTTTCAACCCTCTTAATTTTTCACATTACTGTCTCTTCAGTATTATTCAGTTCCCAGCATGAATTTATCAACACAGCCAGGCTTTCTCTAACCTTCCCTTCAGAATCAGTACATTCAGACCTTCCCAGTCACAACTCTGTCTTCATCATACTTCAGAAGATTGTTTAATTTTTGTAATTTACTTTATCTAGAGTTTAGAATTATGTACATAATGCTCATGTGATTTTCATTTACCTTGGTATTTCCCATTCTAGAATAATTCCCAACAAATAGGCTTATTAATTTTTAAATGAATAGAAAACAAAGAGAAACAATTGCATTACATATGCCTACTTAGTACTTAATATCTACTAGTGAAATAAAATGTTAGGTTAAGTTGTCAGAATGAATAGTAATTTCACTGTTAGTAGTGATGGGATGAATAACTTTGGAAGAGAGTGTTAATATCTCAGATCATCATTTTTCTCCACTACAAAATTGTGACTGATACTTGGTCCACCTACACTACAAGATAAAAAAGTTTCAATTAAGATAAAAATATGACAGGCTTTTATAAATCACAAAATGATAACCAAATAAGAAGGATGTTGCAACAATATACTGAAGCTCTACAAAACTATAATAATTCATCCTGTTCTCAACTGCCTGATCAGGAATCTCTCCATCATAGACAGTACTCTATGTTTCTTTTGTATTACTTTATGTAAAAGCTAAGTTTATTGCTTGCTTTGCCACTGATTTTAAGTGTACTATTAACTTTCTAATAGACTATTATATCTCCTCATCTATGTATTGTCCAACAGAATTAAGTCATTTGGAAAACACATGACAATAAAACAATTTGTCTTTAATAGTTATTTTGACCATGTAGTTTTATTTTGCAACTGTTATAATGACATCTTTTTTCTTGAAATTTATAAACTAAAATTTCTGAATGACAATCTAATGTTATAAAACTGATTTACAAAAATATTTACCTATATTTAAAAATATAATTACTAGTAATGTTTTATTGCCACTTTACAGATGGTGAAATTGAAGATCAAGAATTTTCATATCATTTATCAGGTGGAGAAATACAGTAAGAAGAATGAACAAGATTTACTCTCTAAATTTATTAAATTACAATTCCTATTAATGAATTTAACCACATAGCAGTCCAATTATTTAGAGACAATGTCCAAAAATTGCATGTTTTCATTAATTTTTATAAGATAATTTAACAAAAAAAATAAAGGCGGCAATTAATAAAATTTACTTAATTCAAGAGTCAAGTGGTTGAAATGAACCAGCCTGCGCACTATTTGGGATAGTCAGTACCCACACAAACACACTGCCTGAATCACAGTCAGAATGAACTGTTAAGTGATACACTCAGTCTTCCTGGCTTCACCTTTGCTGTTTTCCATTTTTATTTGATCTGTCTTCCCTTCTCTTACTTTTTCTTTCTAATATCCTTCTCTGAAACTTAAATAGGGCTATTTAACAAACACCCACAAACGTTACTAGGATAATTCTTAAAATATTGTAACAGTTCTGATAGCTATCAAAGCAAGGTTCTACCAAAGATTTGGAACAAGGGACATAAGAAGCAAACTATCTCCTAGCTACATTAACTATAAGTTTTGTCACAATTAAAGAAGACAATATCAACATAGAAAAATATCACAGATTACACAGACTTCTCATTTCTCATTTTATAAAATTCTGATCCCATTAGATGTGGAAGTTGCCTGGATGAATGGTGTGTCCATCACACAGTTATAGCTTTCAACTGTATTGCAGTTATTTGGAGTGCTTTTCACCTGGACACTGTTGGAAAGCAGACAATATATTTCATTTCTTTTTGCATCTCAATCACTCTCTCTCCAACCTAATCAAACTTCCATGTTTCTAATAGGCTCTCAATAAACTCAGATAATTTCAAAGTCATTATATGTTGCCATGAGGTAAAATCTGATGATTCTATACCTTGTGGAAAATATCTTTGGAAACTAGATAGCATGAATTATTACTTTAAATCATCAGTATAGTTTGCATATTACTTAAGCTAATTAATGTATTTTTCGTACCTGTGTGGTCTTGTGAAGTTCTTTCAGTTATTGACTTAAGAGCTTACCTGAACACTCCTGAAATCAGATATAATTCAGCTTCTTATATAAACTATTATGATGATGATGATTAATGCTTGAATACAGGATTGAAACACCTCACATAATCAATTTGAAAGTTTGATACCATGCATGGGCATTCCCACTCAAGCTGACAATTAATTAATTAACCACCACAGCCACATTTGTTTTAATGATTTTCCTTGTAATCAGACTGTCGTAACAAAATAACATGGACAGAAAGACAGAAACCACTGAAATTTATTTCTCCTATTTTTGGAGCCTAGAAGTCCATAATTCAGGTACTAACCAAGTTTGTCCTTGGTGAAAGCCTTTTCCTGGTCCACACTCAGCCATCTTCTTGTTTGTGCTCTGGGTCTTTCTTTGGTGTCTGTGTACAGAGAGAAACTGGGAAAGAAAGAGAAAAAGATACTTTTTCTTTTCTATAAGGCATGAATAGGAGTGGTCTTTTGGGTTTAGAGTCCATTTTTATGACCTCATTTAACCTTAATTACCTTATAAAATCCCTACCTCCCAATGCAGTCACATTAAATAATAAGGCTTCCATATATGACCTTGAGGGAACAGGTAAAATTCAACTCATAGCAAAGAACATATTGACATTTGTCATCATTACATAATTTCTAAGAAGATTCTGTGTGAGACAGAAATTTCTGGAGCACATATGTATTATGTCTCAGCAATAATTTTAGATCTTACATACTTCCTCACTAAGAATGAAATAAGGCAAAGTTATTTTAATTTTTAGATAAAATTGACCTTTCTGTGTTAAAATGAATTGGCACTCCATGATCTCTTACATAAAGTGGCAGCTAATAAGAGGGAAAATGAAGTGATTAAGGAACACTTCAGAATTAGGACTTGGACCAAATTTATCCACAAATCAAGACCAAAACTGTGAATAATATCATAGAAAAGAGGTTAGAGATAATGCTGTAGGAAAATGTTGTCTGACTTAATTAACGATACTAAGATAATAAGTTTTCAAATGGAGAAAGATGTGAATTTCTCAGTCGTTTTATATAATCCCTTAATTTATTAAATAACAGTTTACTTTGCCAATATATGAATTTGACATTGGTTTATGAATTAATTCATGCAGATTATTTAAGACTTTGGATTCAAGATAATACATCCCACTGAAGTTTGACCACTGATTAATGATGCTATTGAATTTTTTCTTTCTTTTCATTTAAAAATAAACCTACGAGACTTTATACTCTAAGACTTTATACTGTGACAGTGTGTGTGGTATTACATCCTGCACATGTTCATACCCTTTCAGTGTCACTAAATGAATAGGATAGTGATCACTTTATTGATATCTAACATATTTTATGAACTAAAAATTTCCACTCAAAATTGAACATAGCAATAATCACAAAGAATAATTTACACTCAAATTTCTATGCAGATAAGAGTCCAAGAGAAGTAATGCAATACAATATCTAAAAGTATATGGTTATTCTTTCTCATATTGGCTGAACTTCTGTTTTGGGGATATAATTGCAGGTATTTCTTTTAAAATCTATCAGAACAACAAACCCAGCTTGAGAATGAACTCTCAGGTTCATATTTTATGATAGAAAAATTTAAAAAGTGTTTTATATATATATATATATATAATTTAATTTGTAGAATTTCATTTACACTTGGGACATTGACAATAGGTTTTCTAAATCATGAAAAGAAAAACTAAAAGTAAAGATAAGTTTTCTAAAACATTTTCTATTTATATAAAAGATTTGGGACATGTTTATATCCAATGAAAATTAAACTTAAAACAGTTTTACATTAATAGATGATCAACTTTATTATTTTAAATTTTCAAAATTTTTCAGGTCATCTTTACCAAATCGAATAGTAGAGCATTTATACATAAAGCTAGTTTTTTTTAAACATAATTGGCAAAACAAATAATTTATAGTGTATGGTTTAAATATAACACATAAAAGTGTAGTTGAGGCTACTTTAAGATACTATTTTATTTTAGACCTTGTTTATTTTTAGCCAAAACATATACACTCAGTGTTTATAATATGAATGTAAAACATGTTTTTTAAGAAAAGTCATTCACGTTCTTATAAATAAATACAAGCAACTACATCTCACTAAAAACTAGTTAGCTATAGGCTAAATTTGGTTTTGAAATTCATTCACAGTAGAATTTTTGTGGCCCATGGACAAAAATGAAAAATATATCCTCCGGTTTCCAAATTAGAAAGTTCTTAGTGTCATTCACTTATGATGTTGGAAACTAAGCAGCTATGTCTTGAAACATAGAAATTAAAAACAGTAGCCATATTTAAATTTTGAAAGTAAAATAAAGCAACTTAAAATAGTGTTGAAATACATTTTTCCTTTTAGAAACTGCTGTGCTCTTCTTTATACACAATTTGTTCCAAATATTTCTTCGAAAGTTAGTCTTAGACATTCATTCTGTAAATGTGGAAATATGAAACATAATATTCAAGTTTTAGTAGTAAACTTCTTGTTACTTTTAATGATAATGAATTATTTTTGAAAGATGAGCAGTATAAAGCTAGTTCGTATACTGCAGTAACCTCCCAATTGTTATGTATCATAAGCCTCCAACTCTTTCCCCAAAGCTGAATTTCCCGGGAAAGCCAGACCTATTAAATTAAAATACTTCATGAAATTCAAAAATGTGCTATAAAACCCAGTATTTAAAGACACAAGAAAAACTGGTAAATATTATATGTCTATATTATAAGTTATATCTTGATTATTCCATTACTTCATCTTTGGTTTATGCTATTATTTTGCGTCCTATTAGCCAGTATTTATTTATTTATTTATTTATCTATCTATTTATTGAATATCAAGGATCAAACTCACAATCTTGTACTTTCCTGGCAGGCTCTTGTGCCAATGAGCTGTATCCCTGGCCCTGAGTTAGCTGTTTAAATAATGCTCTATTTTTTTCACAGGCAAGTACCCAATTAAAAATATTCAACCTTAGTATTAAACTTTATTTATTCCTCATAGTTATGGATTTTAATTTTAAATTAGTGGGTATTGAGTAGTTTGAACCTTTTCAAATTAGAAATGTCTCACAAACACACAGAAAGTTAAAGATGTAAATTGCAGATATCTGTGTCAAATGGTGCCTCCCAACATACAAAGGAAAACTTGTAACATCATTTTGTCAAGCTAAATAATATTTTTTTTCTTTGTATTGGTGTTTTGGAATTCACCTAACAACTGAGAATACTTATTCTTGCAGGGCTGGGGATATAGTTCAGTGGCATAGAATCTGTCTGGCAAGCACAAGGTCCTAAATTCAATTCTCAGGACCAATAAACAAACAAACAAACAACCCACTTATGTACAGTTAGGGAGCATAAACTGAATTACCATAAAAGCTTGGTCAATTAGAATGTTGGTCAATTAGGAGGTTGTTTTTTTTGAGTGTGTACTTGACAATGTTTTGGACTTTTAAACATCATTTACTACCTGGTATTTTATAATCAGTACATTATAATTACTATGTCATATTTAAAAATGAACATATGGTTGTAATTATTGAAATTGAAATGGAATAACAGACTCTATTAATTTAGAATGTGTGCTATTGGAAGAAAATCTAAAATTCACTTCGATGGTCCTTAAAATCCACCGATTTATTTCCTTTGAAAATATTGAGATCACTTTTTGTAATTCATCTTCAAGAAATTAATTCATATATTTGTGTAGTAAAATTTAGCTTAAATATACTACATAAACAAAGTTTCTTTTCTTTTTAAATTCCTCTGGAAACATAACAACTAAAGAACAACCCTATCCATAACCTTAACCTTTTTGAAACTGTTAGGTAGATAAGACCTGTATCAGTGTGGAAATTCCAAATTAAAATTCCTTTTAAAATGATTGAAACATTATTATCGTACATTAATATGTGATAATACACTTGCCAAAATGCCTATCTGTTTATACAGATGTTGAAAAATAGCTGTTTTCAGTATTTTAAGCACCAAAATATATGAAAAGGAATAGGTCAAATAATTTTGTTGCTGTAGAATACAAGGGGAAAATATTATAGATACTCTTCAGATTTGGTACTATATTGCTCTCAAATTTTCATTGAAGGAAAGTTGCCCTGTGATTGATACAAATCGGTAGGTACTTCAATAGATCAGTTTTCTCTGGCAGTTAATGGCATTCTTCATTGAGCATCTTTGTATTTCATTATTTCTTGAAATCAATCTATGTAATGATACAACAGAGATAGCTACATTTTATATTTTGAAATGTTTTTACTGACTTCCACTTATCCCTGAAATGTGGCATTTTAAAAATTCATCAAAAACTTTCATAGGCTATATAGTATCTTTTAAGGATGATTTTTAAAAAGCACTGTGATAATTAAATAACAATTCTTTTAAATCTGGGAAGAAAAAGTTCATGTTAGGAAATGTTCATGCATAACAAGCAACATGGTTCTAAAACTTGAGTCAGTCAGCCTGTACTAATGAGAAAAATCCTTCTGATGAACTATTTAATTGGGTTTAACAAGGCTGTTTACAGCTAATCCTAAATGCGCTAATAGGAAACTGAAAGCCTACACTCAATGCTAGCTTGGCTCCCTTTAGATCTGGCTCATAATTACCGTTTGCTCTTTAATTATTCTGCTTCTCATTTTCAATTTATGATTAAGACCAACACTATGCCCCAGAGTGTGAAAGTGCTGAGGTGGACAGGAATAGATCAGAGGACCGCAGTTCCTTCAGCCTGTCGGTCCGGGTGGCCAAAACCGATTTAGCTTTGTTTTGTTTCTAACTAGAATTTCCAGAGTAAATACAAAGAAAATGTAGCTCAAGAAAGTACTATCTATGTTCTTAAATGTCTATAGGCCAGTATATTCATAACACTTTCAGTATATTTTATTAACAGATTGGAAGTAAATCATGCATTGTGGGCCCATCATGCAGTCTGTTTAATCCCAAATGAGAAAATCTCTGGCTTCATAAACTTGGAAAATGTTCTTAAACTGTCCATATTCTACCTACCATATATCTTGAAGTGACAGAATAGGGAGCATTTGTTAATTATTTTAATTTAAATATGTTGACCTTTTAAAATAATGCCTAGTTAATTGCAAGCCCCCAAATATATGTAAGATATCATTGTTTTGACCAAAATATCTTTGATAATTATGTTTTAGAATATGTTGCTAATTTCAAATCAGAGGAATTTCCAGTAGAATTCAACACCTGCCTCCAGACAAATTGATCAAAAAATTATATAATCTAAGATTTTTTCAGCATAAAACCAAGAAGTCAATAAGAAATAAAAATAATACACACAAATTTAACCATTTAGATTCATGTAACAGATTTTATGTTAATTCAGAAGACCATTAAAATTTGTGGAGTACTACATTCTAAAGTAGAAACTTCTATTTAAAATCTGCCTTGAACCATTATCAGTTGATTGTAACAAAAGAGAAATGGAAATACTCCAACAAATGTATTTAAATATAGTTGCAGTAGCACATATGCTTGACCATTTAGTGATATGAATGATAAAATAGGTTTGAAAGATTAAAAGGGCAGTATAAAGCAGTGAGGATAAAGCCAGAATCTTTTAAGCAGATGACACCATTTTAATGTGCATCAACGCAAACAGACATAACCAGGACACAACCTAGGCACACTTACTGTCTCATTCATCCTGTCACATTATCTGAAGCACTAAAATGTTGGACATGAGATACTTCATGTACAAGTCTACACTCTTTTAGATCTCTTCAATGTGCTATGTAATGTTCTTTAAAGAATATGGAACCTTTTTCTTGACATTTTTAAGGATACGGTTCAATTTGATGTATGAATTATCTAGCCTTTTAAATTTGGCTGAATAAGCAAGTCATTATTTATCTTAATATTTTGATGCAATTAATCTTTTCATTATATAAAATAAAAGAGCATTATATCTACTCATCTCTTGATGACTTTAGTTATCAGACCTTGAAGATTTAAGCTAACAAATTTGTATTTAGAAGTCCACTGATTTTCTAACTTAATTTTTAGGAATTGAACTTGATGAACTAAACTACTGAGATATAATTACATGTTATTTAATCCCAATTATTTTTTGGTTCAACTTTTTCACACAGAACTCCTAAGCACTTACAGAATCTTCAGCAGTGAGTTTATAATAAGTCTATAACAGATGTCTAAAGCAAGAAAGAAATGGCAACTTTCTTCTTTTAATCACAAAGGAAGTGTAGACATAATTTAGTAAAAATTTTGCTTCAATTTTTCTAATGACTATTTGTCACAGCCTCTGACAATATTGCTGACATTTTTTTTCGAACTTACTCTCTTGCTATGTGCCGAATACTGCTCTAAGTTCCTCCCACTAATTATCTTGGTTACTCAAAGTCCAAGTCCTTTCAGACAGGCATTGTTATTTTGTCCCCTGCCCATAATTATAAATGGAGAGACAAAGTCTTGAAAGCAGTACTCTTTTAAAGTGGTGAGGTCAAGCTTTTACCATACATGGTGGAACTCCTAAGTTACCAGTATTTACTACTGGATAAAGAAAAAGGAGAGGACTGAGAAAATGACAGATTGGAATATCAGCCATTAAACCTCCCTTCTTCTGCTGACTAATTGCATACTACGGGTACATATTTTATGGGCAATTATCATTCTGCATATTCAGAGACTCCAAATAAATGTATAATTAATGATAGTTTCTCTTTTGTCCAGGACCTTAAAACTTTTAGATTCTCTTTTAGATAATTAAGGACACCCCCTAAATCAGTGTAACAAAATGTTACATTAAATGGCTGTGTAGTAAATCTTTCAGAATTTGTAACCCATATAATCTGTGTGAGAATTGCTCATCTCCAAAGCCATAGAGTAAACTTTACAACAAGACATAGAAAATCAGGGCCTCGGCTCGGGTAAGTGGCTGTGGCCTCCCAAGCCGTGGCTGACCCAGTGCAAGAACCACCAGAGTTTCCTGAGATCCTGCCATGTTAGAACTTGGGGTGCTGGGAAAACAGACAGCCAGCTTACTGCTCTTGTAAGCGGCTATGAGCTAAGAATCAAATGTCCAAAACATACCCCCTACCCGACTAGCAAGTGAGAGCCAGGGAACTGAGCATCTCTTGCAAGTTTAACTGAATGGAAGATAGCAAATAAGGGGGGATTTCCTTGTGCCATCTCTTTGAAGGCAAATATTTTTATCACTGTTCTGCTCTCTTCTGATCAATGGTATTGCTCTATTCAATATTCTGTTTTATAAGTCCAGTATTTCCTTAGATTTTGCTGTATCTGATTGAAAGAACAACTACTGTGAAGAAAGCAAGACATACTACTGTACCTATTGCTGTTATCCTGGTAACTTGCTGTGAGGTTCTGTACCAATTTCAGTACACTGTCTCATTTGGCTTTGTCCCATCTTGTTCTGCTGTATTTTACTACCTTCAAAATAAAACAAACAAACAAATAAATAAATAAAATAAATAATAAATAAAAAAATTGAAAAGTAAATAACAACAACAAAACAGATCAGTAAGGTACTGAGCAAGCTGAAATATGATATAACTAAACAGATAATGGACTTAAAAAGCAAAAGGAGGAAAAGAAAGTGTTCTAAAGGATATAACTGCATGTATATTTAAGAGTGTAGGATTGATAACCATGTTGCTGAGTTTTTGTTGGATCGTTGAACAGAGCTGTTTTCAGCTTCACTGTTTGAATGTTCACTTTGTATGCTTTAATTTTGTAACTTGAACAATTATATCTAAGAAGACAATATTTAATGTATCAACTAGTGATTTCTTACTGTTTATTTTTTTTGATATTCTGTACTGTTTCTACCTTTTTTTCTGTTTTGATTTTTTTTCTCTCTTTAAATAAAATTTAAAAAAAAAGAAAATCAGGGCCTCAGTAGATAGAAGACAATGAAATATGAGTATCTAAAGTATATCATTTAAACTCTCACTTTTAGAACCATTTCAGTATCAGACTTCTAAATTTTGTGCCTTGGGGTTTCAATTGTTAAGCATAATTGTCAATTAGATTGGTTCAGGAGCCTCCTAGGGGATTAAGAAAGCATATTTATGGGGATGCATGGTTGGGTTAAGGAGGTGTTACCTTTGATAATATACATGGTCTCTAATTCTTTTCTTTATAGCACTATTGCTCTACTATGTAGCCTAGATGGCTATGAAATAAGCACCTGTGCTGTGACATGCCAGTCTGTCATGTTTTTGTGTTGGATCCAGTCAAACTTGGACTGAATTCACCAGAACCAAAAGCCAAATATTTCATTCTCTGCTATAAGTTATGGGTATTATGTATTGTGTCCTAGCAAAAGAAAACTAACACAGTAAATTGGTAAAAGTTATGAGGCTGTTTTTGTGACTACATGTGATCATACTGTTCAGAAGTTTTGTTGGAGGAGTTTTTAAAAATATGGAGAATTAGATTGGAAAACACTAGAACAGTGTAAGCATAACTTGATTGATTATTGTTGTCAAAGGTCAGAAGACTGGAATACTGATAGGGATATGCATAGCAAAGGTCATATTCATGAAGTTTCAGACGAGAATGAGAACTTTATTGAGAACTGGACCAGAGGCCATGCATGTTATACTCTGAAAAGAAATCTGCCTTTATGTTTTAAGACTGTGGGAGGTTAAGTTTTAGAGCTATGGATTAATGGATCTAGGGGGAAAAAAACTTCCAAGGCAACCCGACATCTAGTCTATGATATGGATACAGTGGCTACACCCATTTGTCCAGATTTATTTTGGAAATCTGAGGCAAAAGACACAGCAAAACTGTTAGAAAAACTTAAATTTTGGCCCCAAAGCAACCATGTATGTAGTTAGGGTCAAGGAAAGTGTGGTAGCTAAAAAGAGCAGCACCATAAAAATAAGCCAAGTACTTGGTACAGGGAAGAGGAGAAAGAGGCTAAGGTCATTTTGAGAATTTTAGAAGACATTTTCTATTCAAAATTAAATGCATGACATAAAACTAAAGTTACTTGCTGCATTTATGTTTTAATTTTTGCTAATAAACTAAAGCTAGGTCCTGGATTTCCTGATATTCTCTTATCTATATCTGTAATTAGACTGAATATGTGACAACTGGATGTTGTGACCAATTCATCTGATTCCCATTAGCTGTACATTAAAGTTAATATACTGACTTTGAATAATTTAATCCATATTATTGTCAGAAACAGTAAAAGGGACAATTAGGAACTCAATTTGCCATACATGGAAATCAAACCAAACCAAACCAAACCAAACCAAACCAAACCAAAACACTTAGAATCAACCTGTCTTATTTTTCTCATTTCTGACACAAAATACCCAACACCCAAAGTTAAAGTAGAAAAAGTTTGCTTGACTCACAGTTTGTAGAAGCTTCAGTCCATAGTTGGTTGACCTCAAGGCCACATGGAAAAGGGAATCATAGGGGAGAAACAGTCCATTTTTGGCAGGCAGAATGCAGGGATCACAAGTAACCCAACAGCAGGTACCTCTCACTTTTATCCCCTGCTGGCTTTCTGCCTTTGGGGTGGTTCCACCCACACCCAGAGAGGTCCATCCCATTATCCACATCCAGAACTATGCTCTTATGACTTTTTATCTAGATATCCTCCCAAACTCTCATGCAGTCACAGGTAAGGTTTATAGAGGTGGCTGGAGCTAGGATGTGGGATCCCGTGATCAACGATGCAATGTCAGGTTTAAGGTTGTGCGTGCTACCTGCCCTAAGGGTCAATAGCCTAAATGAGGCATCATAGAGAGACAAAGGCTTGTCTTTTGTAGCTTGTTGCTTGCTACTTGCTACTATATCCTGCTGTGATCTGTTTCTCCTCTAGGACTGTCCTCTTCCATGGTATTCTACCCTGGATCCAGCCAACTATGAACTGAAATCTCTACAAACTATGAGCTACATAAGCTTTTTTTACTTTAACTTTGAGAGTTGTGTATTTCTCAGCAATGAGAAAAGTAACTAAAACATATGCTAAAACAATAAGTGGTCTAATTTCATAACCACACACTCTTAATTATAGTATCACATATCAGATACAAGGCATAACACAACTTTAAGGAAAAAAGAGAAATTTGAGTTTTTTTGTCCCTCCTAAAAATGTTTTTATTTTCATTCTCCTTTTGAGCTGAAACCTTCACCTTCAGAAAACACATCCCTTCTTATTCAAATTACATGTCACATTGTCTAACATTTCAGCAGTGGATACAGTTTCATGTCACTTCTGGAATGACTGAGAGGGGAATCAGAAAGTTCATATATTTTGCTTTCCTCTTTTTTTATTTAGAATTGCTTGCACATTATGAGGACACTGTAGTGTCCCTCTAAAGAACTAATGACTTATTAAATCAAAAAGATCACCTTGGTTGCATTAGCTAAGGGATTCTGGAAACTTTATTGCAAGTTTTATTCCCATGCTATCTACCAGACTTAAAATAACAGGATCCTTTTGCAGGTCTCTTTTCTGCACTCATGTCTCTCTCCTCACTTAACTTGTATGAATGTAGTGTTGGCAAACTGAAACTGGGTCAAATCCCATAGGAACTCAAGTTCAGACACTTTTTTTTTCTTTTATGTCATCTTTGTTTTATGCTGAGCATTAGAAAAATTTTAAATCTGCCCTTTATTTAGAAGGAAGTCTAGCACAATATGATTTTTCTTTTTTATTTATTCTTCTAACTTCTTATGTATAAGAAATGGAAGAATAAATATAACACTTTCCTCCAAAATATTACCAATTTTAAAAACTGATAATACAGTTGAAACATAATAAGCAAACTTTTCTAAGTACAAAATTAAAACAAAATCTGGAGGATTCTTGGAAAATCATACACCAAGAAGCCTCAGGATTCTAGCTCCCTATCTAGAAAACAGTAGCTCTGGCAGAAATGTTCTAATTTAACCATTTTGAAACTCTGAAATCTATATAGGTCTTAAAACCTCCAAAGGAACTTATATTAGAATTTTTTTTATTAATTTTAACTTTTAGTTTAGGTAGCTAGCTCACTGCAGCTGAATTCCAGGAGAAGCTTTTACATAGTTAAGACAACAAAGATACACAAACAACACCCTTTCCAAATACCAGAAATTGATGCTCTCATTGATGTCTGTGGCCTATTTTCACACAAGTGTAACAAAGTGGCAGGGAGCCATTGCTTTTGTAACCCTTCTTCTACTATGGCTAGTCTCTCTCCTTCTTGAAGTGACTCTTAGAGCATTTAGGGGCAAGTGATTCTCTCCTATGTTGTGATTTTTTCCATTTTGAAAGAGAGACCTGGAAGATTACCTTATTCAAAATCAATTTTAGAGATAGAGAAAATGTAAGTGATTAAATAGGCCCAGCCTCAAAAAGGCTGAGAAGACATGAAGTTTACAGCTCAGAAACATGGTTGCCTCCTAGACAGAATATATCAATATAACAAAAATAATGAAATCATTCACTGAAGGCCATATCCAAAACAATAACAATACAAATAACAAATGTGGGACATACAAAGAAATAGTAAAGTAAAACTATCTCTGGAAAATATCAGATGGCAGATATACTGGACAAAGAGTATAACATAATTGTATTTTTATTATAAATGCTCAAAGAAGTAAAGTAATATCTAAAAAATTCCTGAAATAATGAAAAATAAAATATCAAAAAACAGGCCTCCCCAAAAGCAAAAATAAATACTAGAGATAAAAATTTCAGTAATTAAAATGAAAAATGTATTAGAGGGATTCAAGGCCACATTAGAGCTGGCAAGAATTAATCAGTGAGCTGAAGAAATTTTAATAGAAATTATTGAATATGAAGAATAACAAAAAGACTAAAGAGAAGTAAACAGAGCCTAACCAAACTTGGGACACCATCATGTAGTCCAAGATATCCTTGTCTGTAATCTTAGATAGAAAATAAAAAGAAGAGAGAATATTTTAAGACATAATGACTTAAGGCTTGCCAAATCTGATAACCAATGTGAACATCAATATCCAGGAAACTCGATAAACTCCAAGTAACATGAACTCAAAGACACTCAGGATAAGATACATTATAATGAAAGTTTTAGAAGCAAAAACAAAGAATCTTAGAGTCAGTATGAGAGAATGAACATATGACAAACAAGCAATCCTTCAGTAAGACTATCAGCAGATTTCTCATGAGACACTTTGAAAGCCAAAGGCAGTGACTTCCAGGGCATTTTGAGGGCAAGTGATCCTCTCCTTAACATATGTAAAGTGCTAAAAGGGAAAAAAAATGTAGTCAGCCAAGAATCCTATATTCTGAAAAAGCTGTTATTCAAAAATGAAAGAGAAATCAAGTCACTCTCAAATAAACAAAAACTGAGATACTGTGTCACCAGTATACCTGCTCTACAGAAAACACTCAGCACAGTTCTAGAGAGGGCTTTAGAGAGTCCCTGGATGCTGTATAAAATCTAAATAAAGCTTCAGTTGCAACTGGAACGATAAATCAATTTGAATTTTTATGAGTTCTTAATCAACTTATGAACAGTTTCAAAATGACATGCCAGAACCAAGCTGCTAAATGACAGACCAGAACTTTTTCCGTACTTATCTTCATAAACCAAATGTCAACTGATACTCCTAAGAGGCAAATGAGCACAGGAATGATTTTGTATCTGTCTTTCGAAGACTATATAATCCTAACTCCCTGATAGTTACATTATTTCTTCAACTCAGGGACAAATTATCTGGTCCCCACAAAGGATTCCTCTCTAACCTTCTACACCTTCAGGCAAGAAACACACCAGCTGTTTCATGGCACATAAAGAGTCCAGATGGGAAAATCTAATGCAGGACAATAGATGAGGCTGAGCTTTCCCAAAATCAGGCCCTATAATTAAAATTTGACTGCAAGTAATTTATACAGAAAGCAATTTCAATATAAAGAATAGATAGACAAGTAAGGGAAAGGAGGAAACCAATGCAATATTATAAGGTAAGAAATGGAGATTCAGTCCTGCAGGGCATGTCTAGGTGACTGTATAGAACATGCTTCCCAGGTGTTATCTATGCGAGTGAATATGTGGGTATATGTCTTCTCATATTTCCCCATGGCAGCTTAGGGCTGATCTCAAGGCAGGCAGCTCTCTGATAAACCCACCCATTGGTCAAGTATGCTCCAAGTAATGAATTCCTCTACATAGAGGGACTAAGAAAGCTATTAGCTGGAAAGAGTTGACTTATGTCCATCAGAATTGGTCTGAAAATTAGGGAAGTGAGGAGAAAAAGATTAGAAGAGAGAGAAAATAAAGAAGACAAACAGGAAAACATTGGTAATATGAGAAAAAGATTGGTACCATTTCCTCTCTCTCCATCTCTCTTCATTTCAGCAGAACACTATTTTCTTTGCCATAACTCATTTTATTTCTCCATATGTCACAATTAGAATACTAACATTCTTTATACCATGAGGCGTGCATCTAGTCTACATAAGCTGATACATGACAAGTATTTACAATGCTCTTTGGCTCATAGTAAGTGCTCAGTAAATGACTCAGATCTGCCTCATCTATGTGACTGCACTGTTTTAGCAACTTTATATCCTCACCCAGGATATAAAGAAATTACCCATAGCCAGGCATGGTGGTGAATGCATGTAATCCCAGCACTTGGGAGGCTGAGGCAGGAGGATTGTCTTGAGTTTGAGGCCTGCCTGGGCTACAAAGTGAGTTCAAGGCCAGTCTAAACTGAAAAGTGAGACCTTCTTTCAAACAGATAAAGGAATTATCCCTAATGTAGTAGAGAGATGCAAGTATTCTGGGAGAATCCTTTCCTTCTGTTGTGAATGGATTTCAAACAGTTGACAACTATACAACCTGACTTGTGACTCTATATGCCAATCAGACAGACAATAGATATCTAGAAGGGTCTATGAAGTCTAGAGACAAAGAAGGCAGTAGATTCAGTGCATATTTGTCAATCAGTTCCTGTTGGTCAAGATTCGAGTTATCTGACTTGATCCATGCCAGTTTCTTTTTCTTTGTATTTTTAGTGCATTTTTATTAGTATGTGTGTATAGTATATATCATTTACATTCCTTGTGGGAAGTGGTATATGTACATAACACACTTTAATTCCTTTTTTTCTATACCTTTTCCCTTCCCTTTTTTCTTCCTCTGACTACACTTTTACCAGAAGTAAACTTAAGGCTTTAATGAATGAACAAATTTGCAAAAATTCAATATGCAAGAGAATATATAAAGAAATAAGCAGTAGCAGAACTGTGCATTAGAAAATCATATTCATTTTTGTGGTGTGTATGATCAATTAAGTCAATAATTTTATCTTTTGTTTACTGGAAAATTTAATCTCTGATCTATCTAAGATGGTTTTATTCATTCAGTGTGTGCATACTGGTCATCTATTTTGAAGAAACCTAAGTGTGGTAGCTCATGCCTGCTGCCTCAGGTACTTGAGATGGTGATGCAGAAAGATCTAATTTGACACCACTGTAGGATCAAAAATAAAAAGCACTTAGGCTGTGGATGCAGCCCAATGGTAAAGCACTTACTCAGCATGTGGAAGCAAAGCTTATTAGTTCATCCACACTGATGAACACAGAGGATTTCATTTTACATTTGTCACATACTCCTTGTGATTGCTAGGAAGTGCTCTTTCTTCTGTGCGTAGCTGTCTTCTGTTTGCCTTTAAGGTCTCATATTTCTAAAATTAAACTTGGTCTTTCAATTTTAAGTCAACAATGAACCTTAAAATAAAGCCAAATAAAACAAATGTTTATGATAAGACACATAATCCTGGTATTTGGTAGAATCTTATCCGGGACTAAATCAGATACTCTGACATGAGTTCATATAGTCCTCAGTAATAACATTTATGTTTGAGTAACAAATGATACAAGTTGCAGAGAAAAACAATGAGATCAGTGTGGGTCTGTGTGGTGATTAGACTTGGCTGACAGCTTATGAAAAACCTGGGAGATTTAGTCAACTGTGTCTCAGACTGTGTTTGGATGGCTCCTTCCTCTCTGGCTCTTCTTTTATCTTCTGCTTTCTTGTGCCATAGGTGATTAACAGCTTTCCTGTGCCATGTCCCAACCATGGTCATTTCTGTCTTGGAGGCAGCTGTGTATGGACTGAAACCTCTGTAACTGTGAGACAAAATATTCTTTTCTTTTGCAAAATATATATGTCAGGTTATTTTGTTTCAGCGATGAAATGTTAACTAATGCAGTCAGATTCTTTAAATATTAGTCTTCTTTGATATACTATAAACTCCCCAAGGAAAAGGATTTTCTTCTTTTTCTTCACTCACTATTTAGGAACTGATACTGCTATTACCAGATGAAAAGTTACCTGAGTATTGTTAAAAAAAGATGATGACAACTTAAAACCAATTCAAGAAGACAATGGAACATTCTATATTATAATATCTCAATTAATAAATGTGAGATTAGTCTGAGTCAGGAAAAGTTGGATAAGCAGAGAAATAATTCAATTTTTAAGTTTGATGAAACTCAGCCTTTTGGGGAAAATAAGTTTTTAGATCTTAAACATTTCTATTGACAAAGATTTAGCCTTTGGTCAGTTTTGTAGGTTGAAAATGATATCCATTCTAAAGGCTTTAAATTTATTTTTCCTTCCTTTTTATTTAAAATGAAATAAACACAATGTTATAAATTTCAAAATAAGATCCTAAGAGTAACAACAGTTAACACACAAATAGTTCATGAACAAAATCCAAATTACACGAGAAATCAGCCTCAGAAAGAAAAGACAACTCACAGAATGGGAAAAAAGTTAACCAGCCGTGCCTCAGACAAAGGACTTATATCTAGAATATAGAAAGAACTGAAAAACATCAGGCCCCCGAAATTCAAAGACCCAATCCAAAAATGGACATCTGAGATGAATATACACTTCTCAGATGAAGAAATACAAATAGAAATACAAATGAATACTTGAAAAAGTGTTCAGCATTATTGGTCATTCTTGAGATGCAAATTAAAACATCACTTAGATTCCATCTAATCCCTCAAATAATGGTTATAATCAAGAAATCAGTAACAAATGCTGGCAGGGCTATGGGGAAAAAGGAAGACTTTCTGGCAGATCCACTGTGGAAATCAGTGTGGAGATGCCTCAGAAAACTAGGATTAAAGGTCGCTTTTGACCCAGGTATTCCCCTTCTGGGTATCTACCCAGAATACTTAAAAGCATCATACCACAGTGATATATGTGCACCAATATTTGTAGCAATCTGTGTTTATAGCAGCTAAATCCTGGAAACAAATCTAAAACCCAACAACTGAGGAATGGATAAAAAAGATGTGGTATTTTTATACAATAGAGTACTACTCAGCTATAAAGAGGAATAAACTTGAGACTTTTACAGATAAATGAATGCAACTTGAGACCATACTCATAAGTGAAATAAATCACACTTGCATGTGTGAATATCACATTGTGTCCCTAGTATAAGAAGATGAAAGAGTAAATAAGATCCAAAATGTACAATAGATATTGTGAAATGGGAAGAAAATGATTAAAAGAACAGAGAAACTTGGATGGGGGAAAGGATAAAAAACAGAAAATGAAAATTATATATACATATATATATAGTATGATAATTAAGATAGTTATGATATTAATTTCTATTTGTTCATAAAAAAGAAATGTTTGTGCTTACATTGTTTGATCAAATTTACTTTTATAAATACAAGATAGTTACATATGCCCTAAAGTGTTTTCTGGTTATTGTCTCCAGAAACTAGCTAGTGATACTTACTCAAATGTCCTTGTTGTCATCTCAAACAACATAAAACATTTGTTTATCATTTCATTCCACTCTGAGTTTTCTTTTCTTGTTGGTTATAATAATCATTGAAGTCAAAATTCTACTTTATAAGTTCTCTATTTCATAAACTTACCCTCGTGCCTAAGAAATCTCTGTCATTGGTTGTTCTTCATTATAAACATACTGAAGCAAATTAGATGAACATAAGATAAGCATATCTATCAATAAGTGAAATAAAATTCTGCAATTACATTTTAGTAAATAAAAAATCGCTTTTTATTGATATATCCATCTGATTAATTCTTCATATTTCCTTGAATTTGTCACTTTATTCTAGTCACATTCAGTTCACAGTAATTCAGAGCAATACCCTGAAGACATCAAGCAAAGACTACACATCGCACTACAACTGATATGTTTATCTCACCACAAAATAGAGGAAGAAAGAGAAGTCCAATAAACCTACAGACATAAAAAGTAGAAACCAGTAATAAAGCAGAAGGTTTAATTACTTTTGCATCTATAAAAGTGGTCAAAAACTTAGCTTTTCTGAATCTAACTCCAAGTTCTATCATGTTTTGTCTTTTTACTGCACTTTCACTTCCACAATTAACTGTACTATTATTTGCCTTTGGATACTGATGTCTACTGTTTACTCTGCCTGGAAATCTCTGTTTCCTCTCACAACCATAAATCTCACTAACACATATACAGCTTTCAATTCTAAAAGCTTTCATTTTTCTCGAAACAATCTGATGCAGTTTACTACAACTGCATGTCTTATGGTACTGCCTTTGCCATTTTTTTTGCATATGCTCTTAACCAATTGACCATGCCAATTACACTTTTTAATCTCACCCCTGAATTACACAGATGAGCTACATGCATGCCTCAAAACCTATTTTGGTTAGTGACTATCCATTGGGGTATCCTACCAGCTGATTTTCTGCTAAAGATTTTAACTTGCTTTGTGCTTCTTTATGTGCACTTCAAGTTTATATTTTCTGTATTAGCTGCAAAGTTATTTTACTTTTTAAACACTTCTTTTGCTTTCTTATATCACAGCAATGATTTCTATATCTTGAAAGAGAGCCATAGTAATTCTGCCTGAAATGTAGTTCTAATCAGAATAATTAATGATCTATATGCTACTCCTTGAGGAGTTTTCAGTGTTAAAGTATATTTGTGTTGTATTTTCAGCTAAATATCATCTATGTTTTCTATTTTATGAAAAATATGTGATTTCATAGCAAAATAATAAGAGAATACCTATAGTTAATAATTACAAATTTCCACCTCTGAGGCCAAAAGTGATAAAGAAATTAGCTTGTTATATATTTTTGGTATTATAGAGACATTATGTAAATGTATTTCAGTTAGCAACTGAACAGTATGAAATTCTTAATTTTTGAAATGTTAATTGAATTTAAAAATTAATGTGACCCATTATTTATGTACATAATAGGATAACTTCATGACTCCTCTTACTTTTAACAACTAGGTACTTGGCAAAAATGCATAAAATTTTTCTGTAAGTTAGGGAAAAGATGATCATGACTTACTGTAGGATGCAATTTCTAGCTTGGGTTCTAGAGACAGGAAATAAGATGGAGAAAATTAATCTTTCTGAATGCAGGAGGAAGAAATTACAATTCAAGGGAGCTAAGATACTGGAAATTTGCAGAAAACATTTGCAGAAAGGAGAAATTTTAGAAGGACACTGATGTTAGTCTTTTATACCCTTTATTCACATTCATGGCCTAAGTAACTCCTGCTTAAACGCAGTGACATCAACTGGAACCACAAGACGAAAATCTGCACTATTCATCAAGGTGAGTTATCATACAACTACTTGTACTAATATTCCTATAGAAAAAAGAAAAACATATAATGAATTCTTTAGTTTTTTACAATAAATTAAAATTGGAACCATCTGTGCCAGACCAGACCCATGCTCCTGTGTAGGATTATGGACCTCAAAAGAGTCACCAATGCAAACAGGCTTAATAAATAAGAAGAGGAGAGCAAAGAAAGGCAAGAAGAAAATGAGAAGCACAATGAAAGGAGGAGGAGGAAAAAAGAACAAGAGTAAAATAAAGGAGGAAAAGTTTGCTACTAGGATGTTAGAGTAAAGATAGAGCTTTTACAATCATTCAGATATGATTGCTGCTTTCAAATCAGTATGTGCTATTACTCTGGGAATGTTCTATTCACAGTTAAACAGATTTTTAAAAAACTAATGATCATTGAATAGTCTTGTATTATATTGAATTAAAATCTTATTTTTATAAAAGAGAATGTCAAGTACTAAACAGTGAAGTTATTGCATATGAATAGCAATGAAAGGAAATGAAAAAATTTACTCTATAATACAAGTTGCCTTTAAATATGAAAAGGGAAATGAATTAAATGTATACTAAAGGCCACCAGGGGATATATCTAGCAATAAAGTGGAGCCTAAGAGGAAGCCTATTCCAATTTTACAAAATAATAAGTTTTCAATACAAAAGCTGTTAAAATAATATGTACCACCATGGAATGTAATGAAATTTTAGGCAGTAATATATCCATTCATTCCTTTATGAAATAATGTTTCTGGAGTGTCAACTGATAACCAAGCATGATGGGAAAATAATAGTTTTAATCTTTCAGCAATGTATACTTTAGAAGTTTATGACTATAAAAGATCTCTCCAAATTAAAATTACATAGTATTTATCTGTGCAGAATTGCATATATAGTTCCTTTATAGCACGATGGCTTGATAATTTCCAGGTTATATCAATGGTATGTTTAATTTGTAAGGGAATAATTTCTAAATGTTTTGACACGTTCAAGAAATCTCAAATGTTCATTAAATCATTCCTGAAATGAATATCATGAGTTAATATATGTTGATCATATAATCCTTGTTTTAGGAACAGAAGAAATATTTGCAACTTCAGAGATGCAATTGTTAAAGAAAATATATACAATGAATATTTATGTAATTTATTATATTAACCCTATAATTAGTATAATAACGTCACATATTCAAGATTACTATGTATTTATTTCATGAAAGTAAATATAGTTATGTATATGTGTGTGAATGACCATTATAAGTTCAAGAAAATAATAATGTGGAGTATGTTTTAATTTTAGTATCAGAATTGAATTTAAATGTCATGAATTAGATACTCTACATTTTGTTTATTTTTTTTCTCATTGCCCAAAATAAATCCTGGATTTTTCCAAATAACAAGAAATATTTGCTGAAAGAACAGCTTGATTATGTAAAGATGACTCATGCCTCAATTTACATGAATCTGATCTGGGATGAAAATTCCCATGTTTGTACCAAAGCAGCATTAATGTGCAAATGATTCTCCATGTACAGTTTAACATTCTGCTACATTTGGGGAATCAGTGGAAGGAGAGGTTTTCACAATATATTTATATGCATCCCATAAAATACAATCAATTTTAGGTGTTAAAGTATTTCTGGGCCCATAGGATTCACTCAATTTATTTTTTTAAATATTTGAATAGGTTGTTATCCACCCCTGACTTGAATTTTCCTTACATAGGCTGAAGTAAATGTGAAAAGAATGGATGAATTGAGTACTGCAGGTCAAAGGAGGGGATGTGACTGAATTACAAAATAATAAGCATCTGTGGAGTTCTGTGTTATACAATATCCTAGTTACATTTAAGAAATAAATTGCTGATTGAGTGATGATTTTCAAACTTAATTGTTATTTCTTTGGTGAGTTGTTAAGCTACACACATTTTATTTTGTGCTGATCTAACCTATATATAACTATGAATTATAAGCATTACAATATAATTATAGATTCTATGGCATGTATTTTCAGTCTAAATGTATATGGAATATTTTTTCTTGTTTTTATTAGCAGATCAAAATGCTGATGACTGTAGTCTGAAGAAATTCTCATGAGTTGTCTTAAGAGAAACGTTTAGAAACAGATGGAGAAACTGAAGCAAAATGTTAAAAACTTGACAACACTTTTATTAATTCATTTCAGATATGTATGCTGAGAAACTCATGGAAAATATATTTGAATGCTAAAAAATTTTATATTTATATGCTTCTGATTTTATATATGAGAAAATGAAATAGGACATTTTAAAATAAGTTTCAAAATGCTTTACAAATAATAAAATATTCATTCAGAGAAATAAACTCTAACTTCTCACTGTGGGTAGAAATCTAAGAGCCATTCTGAATAGTCATGCAAAGTGTAACGAAGGGGGTTTTGGCTGCAGAATGGTGAGTATCATCTCCAGCAAACACTCCTAAGAGTTAAGTGTGATGTAGTTTCTGTGAATGAGGGTGAATCCTGTTGCCTTTGCCCAAGGAACATATTTTATAGCTAAAGAGGTGAGGCAGTGTGCTCATGCTCATGAAATTCACTGGTATTTCTATGTTCCTCACCATCCAGAAGCAGCTAGACTGACAGAAAGGTGAAATGGTCTTTTGAAGACACAGAGTGCCAGATAGGTGGCAATAGCTTGCAGATTGCAGACCTGGGATAAGGTATTTCAAAAGGCTGTATGTGCTTTGGATCAGCATCCACTCTATGGCACTATGTCTCCCATAGCCAGGATTCATGGGTCCAGGAATCAAGCAGTGGAAGTAGGAATGATATCACTCACCATTACCCCTAGTGATCCATTAGCAAAATTTTTGCTTCCTGTCTCCCCACAACCTTATATTCTGCTGATTTAGAAGTTTTAGTTCCAGATTCGGGAAGGCTTATATCAGGAAGCCTCACAATGATAACATTGAACTGGAAACTAAGAAATCCCCCTGGTCATTTTGGTGTCCACATGCATCTGAGGAATCAAGCTAAACAGGAATCAGGGGAAACATTATCACAGTGACTGTCAAGGGTAAACTGGACTATTACTCCACAATGAAGGAAAAGAAGAATGCACATGGAGCCCAGGGTATCACTCAGAGAACTTCTTAGTTATTAAAGTCAGTGAGAAACTACAATAACTAAATACAGACAGAATGACAAATGGTCCAGAGCCTTCAGGAATGAAAGTCTAGGTCACTCCACCAGGAAAAGAACCAAGATTTGCTGAGGTGCTTGAGAAAGGCCAAGGGAGTACAGAATGGGTAATGAAAGAAGGTAGTTCTAAATACCAGCTACAACCCTGGTAAGCTACAGAAGGTAGTTCTAAATACCAGCTACAACCCTGGTAAGTACAGTAATTATACTATTTCTCCTCTAATATTGTTCTAAGGTAATATAAAGCCAATAGATTTAATAATTAAAGATTTAATTCTTAAAGATTGTTAAACATATGTTATAACAGTCAAGATATAAATATATTAGGCAAGCATCAACCAAAGAAAACCTATCTTATACTCTGAAGAGGGACTCAGTGTGTTTCTGTTTGTACTCAGAAAAGTTGTAACATGTTAGGTATAATTATAAACATGTCTTTGTATCTAGAGGCTGATTTAAAGAAATATATCTGGTTTCCAAACTGGCAATGGGTGGATTGTAACAGTTGATTGATTGTACCCATTTGAGATGTTTAGAAGCTTAGCTACATCAGCCCAGCAATGCCACACCCTAGGGTATAGAGGACCTCCCCTAGGGAGACTGTCTGCAGTTCATCACCTGGGGAGTATACCTGGGAAATGAGAGATGGACAGCTTCTATTTGAAGCAGCTTGTCTTCACCTACAGTTTGGACGTCATCTCCTGATTTGCAGCACAGACTGGCTTCTGCCTTGGATCTTTTAGCCTTTCAGCACAGACTCTTTAACTTTATGTCTCAGATCCATCAGCCTCCTGAAATGACGTGCATAGGACACTGCAGTGAGTCCAGACCTTGGACTGAAACCTTGGCCTCCAGGACGCAGCCACCCACTGCACGCTTCCCCATCCAACAGTGTGGCTGATCATCACAAACCAATCTCGCATATCTTGTGTTACAACCAGTTTGTATATCTCGTGTTACATCTGTTTCTCCAGTAAAGCACTGACTGATACAACCAAAAAAGTAATGAGCAGATTCTTAAGGGCAAGCAGGAGATGAAACTAAGAGGAATTTGTAGTTAGTGATATCCAGTGGGAGGATATTTTTTTCAGAAAGTGCTTATTACTTTAACTATTACCCAGATTCTGTGAAATAAATACTACAGATCGATACAATCCTTAAAAGTAAAAATTTAACAAACAAACAAAAGTTGTCAACATGTCAAAACTTGTCCTCTCCCAATTCCAGTATTCCAATTAGGTAAAAAAGACACTTTAAGATTTTTTCCTCATCTCACCTTTAATTATTCCTTCTTCCCCTCTTCTGGATTGTAAGAGGCTCACTAGCCCAGGCTATCAACTGCTCCTCCTGTGTATTCACCTTCAGTTGTCAGTTCATCTTGTTCATTATTATAGCTCTAAATTTCATTTGATTGTTGCTAATTTTGCAAGCTACATTTGTTACCTAGATCTCTCCAATTTTAGTCAGATGTGAATTTGTTTTTATTTAGGCTTTGATAGTTAACTCAATTTAACCTACCCAAAGCTGAATTATTGATTTCTCCAAACATGCTCCATCTACAAGAGCGCTATCATTCAATTTTTGCTCAGCTAAAATGAGTCCTGCTTGCTATGTTATCCAATCTAAAATATGTCTTTTATCTCTTTCTTCACCCTGTTTACCTTGATTAAAGCATTACAAAGCCCTTACGAGAGCTGGCAGAAGCAGGTATGTGTTAGTTTATTTGTGTACTATCAGATCGTCTTTAGAATATCAATTCTGGTGGTGACTTATTTTTCATTTTTATGTTAGCAATTCTTGAAAAACTGTCAAGCATGATTTTTTTTAAGTTTAAAAAATGTCATTAGAAGACATAGTAAGTTGTTACTCTTCTATTGACAGACATGGGTACTAAACCTTAATTTTGTGTTTTAGTCATGTCTCTCATTACTGGTTTATATTTCCAAATGCCTACAGTTTAAAGGAGGACAGGGTCATTTGGTTCATCACTCCAGAAGATTCATTCCATGGGCAATAAGCTTCAAGGCTTAGGAATCAAGGCAGAAGGATGCAGTGGAGCAAAGCTGTTTAGTTGCTGTGGATTTGGAAGCACACAGCATGGGAATAGCACCAGAGGATGAAGCTGGGAAGCACATGTAACACTTAAAGTCATTCCTCCATGACCTCCAGTCTCCTCGGTGACTTTCAAGTCAAGCAAGTTGACAATTCAGCTTAACCATCACACAAACTTTCCTTAGCATACACACTGTTTAAGGGCAAATGTGTTTGTTTTCCTTTAGATAATTTTTCTAATGCCTGAAACATCATAGAGCATGGATATTTTTGAATTGAATGAATGGCTATATTCTAGACACACAAGAAGATTTTACTCTCAGCAAACAGAATCACTCCGTGTTTTGAAAGAACCTCCCAATATATGAATTTTGTTATGAACAGAACCTGTAGTCAAACTATGGAAACTCAAGGCTATAGATCATTCTTTGTAGCACATGTCTCTACATACCTAATCAGTTTAATACCCTGAGACTTCAAAATAAGAAAAATGGTGAAAAATCACAACATATTTGCAAAATCACTAAATCTTCAGAGAAATTACTAGTTGTCCAAAATTATGCTGGTGACTTTGGGGGCCTATCAGAGATAATGATATCAAGTGGGGCTGCATACTGCAAAGACAGTGACCTATTTACCATCATGCCTTAGTGTGCTGTTGTGTATTTTCTACACCTGATCATTATTTCTAAAGCCTGCAGCTTCTTAGATAGAGTTGTCCTGTCACTTGTGACGAGTTGTATCTGCCATGCATAATTTTAGGAACATTGAGGCTTCAACTCCTAAAAAGCCTCAACCTAAACCAATGAAATCAGAAATATAATTTGAATTTATATGGATCTATTGTTTGATAAAATGATTCTCAAATGAAGTATCTATTTCATATTCTTACTTGTACATGAATATATTATTATTCTTCCTAATTTGCACTACTGGGTTAAATAAGCTGTTTAAACTTGGGCCAATAATAAAAGGAATGTCTCGTATTTACGTAAAATACAAATGTGCAGAATACTTTCTTACCAACGATTCTTTAAAGAAAATATGACTAAGTTCATTTTAGTCACAATATCTGAAGATGGAAAGAGCTTCGAGGAAGTTGCCAAAACTTACAGAGTACATTATGAAAGCTTAACTTAATCTCAGGTCTCTCTGATATAAGATCCCACCGTCCTAATTTACCTGGAGAGAATAATAATGGTGAACTCTACCTCTGTATAACAATCCTCACCCCTCTAATAAAAGGCCCAGGGATCTGAAGAGTATGATATAAATCTTCAAATCTTAGTATGTATAATACTTGAAACTATTATACAAAGTGTTTGCCCTTAATTTTAACCATAGAGTCAGTCTCACACCTAGGCTTTTTTGAATATGAATTCAACAGCTTATTATTTCTCTAAGAGCATTTTCTTGTTAAAACTCCTGTCACTGATGGAACTGAGCAGCCTCACAAAATGCTGACATTAAACAAAGGGAGCCAGTTTTACAAGAGAGCTGTTTAAACATTCGCAGGTAGCATTTTCCTATCAGTTAAAGTGCAGAAGTTATTTTCTATTCATAGAGTTTAGTGAAGGAAATAAATGTGCAGAACTTAATAAAAGTAAGGGCAAATGAAAACATAATCTCATAAAAAATCTCAGTACAGTACATTAAAACTTCTAAATTTACTTTCATGAACATCGACATTATTGTTTCTGTTTTTCTTGGTTAACATTTTGGCTTCAGTAGCTTAAGTGTACTATAGAATAACATTCTTAATACTGTATGCTGTTGCATACCAAATAAATAATAAATATTTGCTACTAGTATTTTATTAGCCTTTATTGAAGTGTAAACAATCCCTGATTTATGGTGATTTTGACTTAGGATTTTTTTACTTTGCCATGATGCAAAAACAGTATGCATTCAGTAGAAATCCTATTTTGAAATCTAAATCTGGGTCTTTTTCCTGGCCTACCACTATGAAGTATGATCCTCTTTCATGATTCTGGGCATCCCAGTGAGAAGCAGCCCTTCCTCAATATCGCAATCATGAGAGTGAACAAGCCACACTCTCTGGGGAACTTTGCTGTTGTTTGGTTGGTTACATGTCTCAATGGAATTCTAATTATGATGCATTTAATATACTATGTGTTTGCCAGGATGTAACATTATCATTAAGACAAAAAGAATTCCTTTTCTTTCTGAAGAAAACCAATTCTCTCTGAATTTTAAAATTGATAGCATATTAGGGTAATATAACAAAAGGTGGTGGCTTAATAGGTAGGAAAAAACATAATAAGACACTGAAACTTGAGTTAAGCCAAAGATAGGCTCATTTCTTCACATAACTAACATTGTAAGTAATTATGAATTTGAATCACTTTCATTGATGGATTAATCCTATTGGATTTTAGTATGCAAATAATTTCTTCAAGTTGGGTTTATTCTGCCCCAAACTGATGATACATTTACAATAATATGGTCTTATAATAGATCATTAATATTCTCAACAAAGCAAAGAAGAAAGAAAAGAAAGAGTAAAGGAAAGGAAAGAAGGAGAAAATTGCTCTGGACAATGTACAGCAGCTTGGAGACTCTTTGGGCTTTGCTGATTTACTTTTGTTTGCTATAATTTTTGTATTTTTGTGAAAAATATTTGGATCAGTAACAATAGATACAAATTTTATATGTGCCTTTCTTCTATCTCAAGTTATCTGGGAATTCTCTAGAGAAATACCAACATATAAATAAAAATAATAGTCTTGCCTCCATTAAAGAATCACCACATATTAAACGGCTAATCCACTTATTTCATAATTCCTTTGAATGGAAGGAATTATGCTAACAATTTGAAATTTAGCTAGTACTATTCTATTTTAAATATAGTTATTTAATCAGGGATCAGTTGCATACAGCACTGTCTTCATGACTTAATTCCTAGGAGGGTAAAATCAGTACTATTAACCTATTCAATTTCAAAAGTTCAAGAAAATTTACAAGGTAGACAAGGATCAGTGCATGACAACTGAAACAATTTCAACTGTAAACAAATCTATATTTACTTACAGATACAAAATAACTCAAAAACTGAAAAAAATTACTATTATAGTCTTGAAGATGTAAAACATCACATTGGTTAAATATTTCCCAAAAATAAATATGATTCTTCAGCGCATCAACCTTCTTACTTTCCAATGATACATGATTCATAGTATTCCTGTTGAACATTTCCCTCCTGCCTGGTTATTTGACACACTTCTAATATCAATTCATTCTGTCCTTGAAGAATTTCTTTTACTTGTCTTGCTTACAAAAAGTCATTGTGGAACACTTTTGAATAATCCCCAAATTTTAGATGTAATGAGAGAGAACAGATGAACAGTTAATGAGAAGAATTCATTATGTATATCTGGATTTTTTAATAGTGAGCTTAATTCATAAGAACCATCAAAATAAAGGTTACCATTATGTTAGAAGACTTATCTGCGCAGATTTAAAGGTGAAAGAAATACTCTGGGTGAGTGAGTCAGACAACAGCCTGTCAGCATGATATCTGTGAGGTGTTATCTCTGTGTTTCCTAATTGGTCTTGTGACACTGGACTGTGATTTAATGTTCCTACTACTATTCTTACCTTTCATTGTGCTTGCCAGAAAGAAGGAATTCAAATATATGATGAATTAAAATGATCCAACAAAATCAAAAACAACAATATACTTCAAAATACTAGTTTTAATTAAAGTAATGTAGTTTGTTCTTTGTGGAACTGTTTCTTTAAATTATGCATGTATCCATGTATATGCAAAACATTTCTCTTTTAAAATTATTGAGCAAAATTAAGTGTTACATTAAGTGCTTTGTAAGTAGGTATATAATAGAAATGCAAAGTTCTGAATATAGTATTTCAATCATTTATAAAGGTATTTGGCATATACAGCACAGTTGTTTATTTTATGAATTAATCAAACCTATAAATGCATTCATGTATAAAGTGTCAGATATGCAGAGCTGCTAAAAATACTCAAAAATATTACATATGTATTGTCTCCCTTCATTTTACATAATTTGTTATTAAAATTGGTTTTAACTAAAGAAAATTTCTTGTAGGAGGAAAATCAGTATTAATGAGTTTTTGTTTAAAACACCTAAATATTTAGATATTTAGTAGACATCTGAATATAAATTACAGAAAAGATATAATTAACTTCCTTGAATATATGAATTTTATATATTAATTTTTCTGATCATTGTTTATTATTTTTTCCAACCATTCATCAAACCTTAGTCAAAATGCCATTTTAAATTAAGACAATATTTCACATTTCAAAAATCACAGAAAGAAGACCTGTTTATAAAAGTTGGACAGAACACCAGCCATGTTTCTGGATTCATTATCAGAGTCCTCAAGTTGCAGCTTTGTCACAAAATGGTGGTGTAATGTTCAGCCTCACATAATCTATACTCCCATGTTTTCACTGTGATATTCATAATACTTTCCTCTAAAATTATTATAAGAATTAGATGAAATAGTCTGTAGGTATTAAGCGCAATGCCTGGAAAATTGTAATTATTCAATAAATATTATTATTACTACCACCATAACATTTATCATACTCTCATTTTTACATTATTTGCTCAATAATATTTCTGACACATTTTTCCTTTTTACGTTTATAAAAGTATCAATAATCACGAAAATTAAAATTGACTTGCTCAACATAAATAATTGAAAATATAAATACCTGCAATCAAGTGCAGGAGTTTATGTTGAAATGTTTAAGAATATTAAAATTATTATTATTTTATTCATCTATATGTTTCTCCATTTGTTTAAAATACTTTACAGCAAATAATTTTTTTCTGGACACTTTGATGGACCCTGGAACTATAATGATGAACAAACGAACCTAATCTCTCTTGGAATCAAGGGAGGAAGACAAACACTAAGCCCAGAATTCAAATGAGAAACAAAGGAAAGGGAAAAGAAACTGTCTTATTAGAGTTACCTAAACAAGTCAAAAAGATAAGAGAAGCAAACCCAGGAAGAAATTAATTTGAGATAATAAATTTTATCATGATCAGTAAGAAATTAAAAACTGAAGCGTTTATACAGTTCAATTTTAGTTGAGAGAAAATCAGACATATTTATACACTATTGAAAAGGAGCTTTAGATACTAGCAAATACTAGCAAATTTTTAATTTTTGACTCAAATCTTCTGAACACAATGACTGCTATTCATTTTAAAGTTTAGATTACTCTAAGCTAATGTGAGAGAGGTACAATAAATATGTTTAAATATATATCATAAAATGTGAGCTCAAACAGAAAAAAATCATAACAACTGATTCATAAAAAAATAAAATTGTGTGTGCACCTGATTTCACTTAAAACTTTTCCTGGAAATTTAAAAGAATCATGTCTAATTTTTAATACCTAGTAAGTGTCTGAAAATTGATATCAATTGAAGAAAGGATAATAACCTAATGATGGTGTTAGCAGGTGTTGCCATAATGAATTCCATATGCAAAGGAGCACATGCTTAGCTATCATTTGTCATTAGAGTTCATTATTCTATAAGAAACAAGAGTTAACCTTTCTGGAAATGGAAATAACTGTTAAAATAATTATTTGTCTACAGAAATAACATCTGTATTTGGGATTATTAAATGTCCAAAAAGACTAAATGAATTTTAAAAGTTTATTATACACATTTCAAAAATAATGTTCTACATATAACAATTTCTTCTTTTTAATCAAATAATTGTAGAGCAAAAATAAAAACATATTAGTTAATGCTGACAAAACAAAACAAAACATAAAAGACTAAGGCTGGGGATTTAGCTCAGCAATGTAAGCACTTGCTTCCCTGGCAAGCCAAGACATGTCTTGGCTGCCTACTTGTGCTGAAGATATGCAAAATGTGTATCTTTCATGGTCATTTTGAATTTGAGAAAAAGCCAGAAATCGTTCAGTGCCAATCCAGGAAATAAGGTGGCTGAAGACACATCACAGTCTATCGGCCTGCCTTTCCTTTGGATGGCACTGGTACCACTATCCCCTGGATTTTTGATCCTATCTCCTAAAGACACAAAAGAAGACTTTCAGAATTGCTTCACAGAGTGACAAGAACAATGATATAAGTGTGTTCAAAATGAGGACAAGTATTTTGAGAGGAATTAACGACCATGTGGCATTTACTGTAATAAATGTTTACTCACTGCATTTTTCCATCACAGCTTACATTTTTAAAAGTTTGCACTAATCACTTCTGAAAGGTTATAATTGGATGTGTATAGTTACTTGGGGGCTGGATATAAGCTGCCTAACAAAAGCTGCAGAGGACAGTGCCCTAGAGTTAGAAATTAGTAACAGAAATCGAAACCCACTGATAACAGTGATTTGGGGCACATGTTTAACATAGTCAATGGAATTTCAAAAGTAGGAAGAGATCACGGGTGAGTTCTAGACTTCAAGTTTGAAATCACAGAAATCATGACTAAATCGCTGTGATTGTAACAAATGTGAAATAACAGCAGAAACCGTCCCCCAGAAATAAAGCTTTTCAAATTATTTGTGTTCTTCCGGTGCTAAAGAGTAACTATTTTTATAAAAATGTATTGTGAAAAAGTTGGTGAAGCTTAATCATATTAAAGAATAGCAAAACAAGGAGTGATATGTTAAAACCAAAGTTTTACCAACTATTCAGATCACCATGGGCTCAGATCATAGCTGGATGTCTATGATTTCTATTAAATAAGGAATAAAGAAGAAAAAATGAGGACTACTTTAAGGATAAGAACAAGTTTTGTTTTAGTTTCAAAATGAGTTTACATGTAGTGACAGAGAGGAATGGAATTATTCCAGTGGAGTAGGCAGCTGGACTTAGATGAAGTCTAGAGGTACAAGAGCTGCAAATCCAAAAGCTTTTTACTGATATGTGACTAAGTATGCTCATTCCTAAAACACCAAGCAAACCTCTATTGCTAAGCTCATAGCCTACTACTACCGAGGGATAGATGCAGGGATAGGAAAAGCTGGCTACTATTAAACACGCCATCCCCTGGGAACCAACTGGAATCTGTTTTGTAGAAGATTTTGAGTCTGTTTCTAAAAAATAAATGGAGATATGAGATCATGGTGATCTAAATAGTTAGTAAAACTTTGACTTAAACTTATCACTCCATGTTTTGCTATTCTTTAACATGTTTAAGTTTCACCAACTTATTCACAATACGTTTTCATAAAAATAGTTATTCTTTAACATCAAGGGAACCCAAGTAGTTTGAAGAGGTTTATTTCTGGGGATGGTTTCTGCTGTAATTTCACATTTGTTTCAAGCTCTTCCTTGCAAGCACTGCTCAAAAAACTACTGACTTGTATGAATAAACACATAAGTACAGCTCAGTGCTTTTCTCACCTTAGCAAAAATTCAGGTGCAGGCTCCTGCTGGCTGTATCAAAGATTAAGCGTCCACTTCAAATGTCCTTACACTTTTATTCATTAAATTATATTCTCTTATCTCAAATCTCTCTCCCTGGAAACCTTTCTTCTCTGTGTGGGCAAAAAAGGAGAGATCACATAACCTTCAAAGGACCAGCATCCTTCATCTTTCTGAATCATCTATTACACCAGAACATAATTTTATATAATAATGAGATCTGATTCCACAAAGCATGATCTCAAAATACTGTTTAAAGTACCTTTAAAATAGACTCTGCAAATTACACCTGCATGATAAATATCTTTGCTCTTTAGTACAATTATTATACATCCAAGCAACTGACTATGGCAGTGGTTCAACTCCTTCGAAGAATTTATAGCCATATTTCCCTATTGACATGAATTAGGAAAATATTTGATAGTATTTTCCATTTCCTTCCACTATAAAATGATAATCCATGAAATATTTTCATCTATTTTATATTTTCCAAATGTTATGTCCTATATACTACCTGTAAGACTGTACATTTATTCATTAAAGAAACAGATTATGATTTCAAAGCTAACAATGTATTCATTCCATAGATTAAAGTAACTCTAGGAAAACTTAATTGCTGACTATGGAACAATAATACTACTTTAATATGCTCATCTCATCATAAGTAAGTATAAGTAGAAAGTAAGTAGAAAGATATGAAGAAAATTCTGTTAAACACCAACAAATATTAATTCATTCATTTTAGTTCATATTATGTAAAATTTTTTTTGATGAGTAGCCTTTTAAACATTTTGTTTCTGTTTTATTTGTAGCACTTAGTATTAAAAACCAAATGGACTATTAATGATAACAGTGAGGACATTCTTCCATCTTATAATTACTTGAGTATTTTAACTATTTCAGGTGGAATGACACTAATTTGTTGGCTGTTTAATTTGGTAGAAAAAGATTTAAAAGCAAAAGCTACTTTTAATTATTTAACATTGAGCTGTTTTCTTTTAAAAAATATATTCTATTTTAAGTGCAAATGATCAATTTAATTTGGAAATATTAGATTGAATCATTGAAGAAGCAAATTCTTTATGAGTTCATGCAATAGATTTTCAATAGTCTGTAATTTATTTGTGAATAATAAGTTATTTGGAAAAGGCAATTAAAAATTATGTGGGTAGCAAACTTTGGCCCTGTTCAGTACTTGATTCATCAAATACTTGATAAAATGTAATTATGTTATATAGAACAGATGTTAGGCCTACAGGTTAAACTAATATTCATCTCAATTAAAGTATTTCTGCACTAAGTATTCAATAATGATTTAAAAAGATGACTCGATATAATTTGAGATAAAATAGGCTTCATTTGGAGAAGAAATAATCCCATTTTTAAAAATTTATTTGTGTTTAGCCCTGATAGTTCTGTGAAACCTATTCATTTCCATTCTTGAAGTTTCACAAGTTGAGTTTTTAAAAAATGACCTATTTGGCAGCTGTTGCTGTTACTCAGTCAAATAAATCAGCCACCATCTAGATCTTAGTGGGAGGCGTGTGGGAGGTCCCACAGTTTCTATCCAGCTGTTACTTAGTCTGGGATAATGTTTTTGGTTGTGTACAACTCCCAGCATGCAATCTGCTCCTGACAGCCTCAATAAAATTCCAATTAAACAAAATGAATTAAAAGTTAGTTTAAACAAAGTTTAGACAGACACAATTAAGCCCTCCTTCTGAACTGGCATATGACTTAGAAAGTTTCATCTTGAAGAAACCTGTCACCTTTCAGGATTAAATACCATAGGCAGCTTGCAGCAGACTGATGCTACCTTTTGCTTTTCTAAGTAAACTCTTTTAAGCGTTAGAAGAACTCCTAGAGAAGTGTCTGAGGCTTAAGAGCTGGCAGCATCTGTTCGGTAGGGTAACAGTGACAGTCTTCTTGGCGGCTGTCTAAGCCCTAAAATCTCCAAGAATACCCTAGACCTAGAATCAGAGAAAAGAGCTTTCATTAAACCACATTTTTCAAACCTTCCAAAGAGAATTGTATGTGAAAAAGAGCTCTCTTTCTCTTTCTATCCCTCTCTGTTTCCTCTGTCTCTCTGTCTCCTCTCTCTCTCTCTCTCTCTCTCTCTCTCTCTCTCTCTCTCACACATATCCATAAACACACACACACACACATAGACATGCACATAAACACAAATTAACACATAAACAACATTGGTGCGCGCACACACACACACACACACACAGTAGAGAGGCAAAATCAAATGGTATGGAGGAGTTAAATGAGACACAAAAGTGAAACACATGAGGTATATTTGGGGAAAATGACAAAAATGAACACAATGGATGCCTACTGAAATATTTAGAGTAACTTTTAGATACTCAAACCAATACCCAGTCAACAATATGCTTAAAATTCTATGTTGGCAAGAAATCTTAATTTTCAGCAACTTTGATATTAATGCATCTAATCTGCTTTCTCCCTCACCTTGCTAATTATACAAGAAGAATGCGTGCATATGAATCTTAGCTCTGCCAGTTATTGGTTGTCTTTATGCCTCAATTCCCTCACTGCAAAATAAAGATAACTATAGTATGCACCTTTGGATAAAATATTCCTAACCCTATAATAAAGACATATAAATGCTTGCTATCACTATTCCTCTTTTTTTCTAGTAATTATTTTGTTCACTGGTAGCCTATGCTTAGAAGAAAATAGTGAATAAACTGAAGACAGTTGTTGTGGGCAGGGTTTGCAAGGGAAACAATTACACATAGGACACACAATTTATGGAATTATTTTATAATAGTCACCCAAAGAGTCAAAAACAAAACTGATTTTAAAATAAAATTAGTGTTATCTAAGCATAAGTGGTCCAAAGATCCCCACAAAATTATTCAATTGTTCAAACCACTGAATTACCTAGAAACTGTACAGTGACTTAAAAGCACAATTTTCCTCCAAACTGGCTGACTACAGTGCTTAAATTAGTATTTTAGTCATTCATGCTCACTGAACACAGTTTCTTTGCTGTAACAAAACTGTACTCAAATGACTACAGAATAATTAGATATGCAGAAACAGACAGAAATATTTTCCTTCAAGAAATAGTCCTCTGAAAAAAATAAAACCATAAAGGACATAAATGTGTTGAAAAAGGCCCAAAGTTAAAGTGAGCTCTATTGCTTCTCTTCATCTAATTTATTTAAATATGTTTAAAATGTGAGAGGATAAGAATTTTAACACACAATGTTGCTGCTCATATTAAAACACTAATTTTTATCATTGATTCCAATGTTGCAGGAAAGTTATTTGCTAGGGAACATGGAAACTGGCCCAGGAGAGCTGCCCTCTGAGGTCCCACAGTGGGCAATGTGCACCGTATCAGGGATCCAAAGTAAATTCAGCTGAGATCAATGGGGGCAGGATACCATCTTCCTGGCTTTCCTGGTTGCAATTCCATGTCTTCCGAGGAAGTTATTTCCAGTGACCTCAGTTCTAGCTTTACACTTTTTGTATTTTTCTCTTATGTTTTCGGCAGCTGGATTTGAAGAGTTCTGTTGTAATCAAACTATATGTTAGTAAACCATAGCATGAACACCTCCAGGAAATGATGCTGTACTGTTTAAAGAGTGACAGTTTATCTCGCTTTGCCCATCCAAGGATGCTGTGATCAAATAATGCTCACAGATTTTGAGCCACCTCTCACTTGTAAGTGCTCCAGTTTGGATGGAAAAATGAATGCTTGTTCTATCCATTGAAAGCTAAAATCTTAGTATTCTTACATTTCCATGAAAATACCATTTCTCCCAAGAAGTCCTCCATCTAGCAGTGGTCATCCTTCTTGAGTTCCAGAGTGTATTTACTTCTCTACATTGGGGAAATGGGACTAAATTTAATCAGTATGGGCCCAATTTATAAGCTTTATTTACCTTGTTCTGTGTACTATGCTTCCTCTTAATAAAGCTGCTTTGCCATAAACTCCACCCTATGATGGGTAGACCTGGTCATCTTAGAAATCGATGTTTCCTTTTGTGCAACTGTCCCCAATTCTCCATGGAAATTAATTTCCTAGACAAGAAATCTATTGGCAGAATACACTAAAGTTTCCCAAAGTCTTTCTGTTTGTCAAACATGCAGTAATAAGAAAAGAAAAATAAAAAACAAAATCAGAAGGTCCTGTGGGACCCATCCATCTTCCTCCCTTTCTTCCCATCCTCCCGGTTATATTAAGGTAATATGCATTTATGTTGTATGACTGTGGAGGCAAACCTATATTTTTTAAGATAAAAGATGTTAATGTGTGAGTTGTTTTTTTTTATAAAACCTCAATATTTAGGTTTAATTGCAGTATTGGCACTTTGCAATAAATAAGTGACTTTTGAGTTGCAGTTTAAGCGGTTGGTTTCTACAACAGTCAACATTACTTCAGTGTGCAATGATGTTTGGGATAAGCATGCATTTGTAAAAGTCTTAATCGAGTTGGCAAACTCTTTTCTTATACAGTACTTTTCCGTGCTTCGTGTCTTTAAAATTTATTTGCTAACCTCCTTTTACCTCTAACATTTTGTATTCTATAAATAGTTGACAATTTTTGTCACTTGAAATTTTTCAATTTACTTTGCATGAATCAAATTTAGTCCAAATTTCAGCTTTGGTAGTATGCACTCATTTAATTCTAACATCTTGCTTTCAAAAAGGGAATATAAAAGAACAATGGGGTAATTCTACATCACATTTTTCTATAGGAAAACTGTTGATGGAGAGGACAGATACCACAGAGCACCCCAAAATGTGCTCCTAAAATTTTATGACCAAATCACAATGTTTTTGTCTTCAAAAATACATTCATGAAAATCTATGCTTTCCCATTGCTTATCAAATTAAGTAGGCTTTTAAAATGCAGACATTTTAATCTATTTCAAAATAACATCTTTAAATATAGTAGTACTTACAAATTAGAAAGAGGTTCTAGGATAATGCTTTTCTCATTTCTATACTTGGCCCTTTTTCTCAAGTAAGTGACAACGTAACCCAGCATTTTCTAGATCCTGCCTTATATGCATGTGCTTCATTTTTGGGATTTCACAATTTTAGCTACTGGTAAAATAATCTACCATTCATTAATCATATTTTTTGTTGTTAGTACCGAGAATTGAACTCAGGACATGATGATTGCCAGGCAGGCGCTGTGCTGCTGAGCTATGTCCCTTGCTCTTCATTAATTGTTTTGATATTATTTTCTCAAATCTGTTATTATTGAGACTATAAATTTCTGAAAGTATATCAAATGTCCCTTTAAAGATCTTAAATCCTTTGGACACAAGGACCATGATATTAATCCTGGATCTTTCTAAGGCTTTCAAACTGTATAGTAGAAATTAAAATAACGTGATTTGTACATTTTACATGTTTGTTGAAGCAAATTCCTTTTTCTTTTTACAGAAAACCCATAATTTTAGGTTTGACATTTCGAAAATAACTTTACATCTTAAAACATGTGCATTATATAGATCAGTCTAAGAATAATATTCATTTATCAATATTTGCATTTTAATATTCACTTCTTTATACTTTACATTATTAAAATGTCTAAGTATCATTTCTTTGTGGCTAGTCTTTGTTTTTACTTTCATAATATGTCATCCAGGACAAAAATATTAGTCCCAGAAATATACTTTTCCTTTGAGAACAAGTGGTTAATTCCTGTGAGACATATAACCCCCCCCAAATATCCATGAAAAACTAGTTAACTGCAATGCATTTTTCTCACCCTGCAAAAATACTATTTGTCTTTTTTGGTGGACAAAGGATATCAAACAAATATAGAAAGATAATTATAACTAATACTTTCATAATTTTAAGATAGTATAATACCTAACAAAAGACAATATACACATATGTACATTTTGCAATTGATGACATAAAATATATAATAACCTATTGTAAAATAACTTTGCACATATAAAAAACATTAAATTTGCAGGCATTTAATCGAATGTTTCTTCCTAAAGTAGATGGCTTTAATACTTACAAGTCTTCATCCTTGGTCTCACCTTCATCTATCTTACCTTGTCTATTTATTTCATATAGTATGAAGGAAAAAAATATTTTGCTTTAAAAATTATTAAATCTATAACTTTTTTCAAAGTGTATTATAGAAAAAAGTCATAAATATCTTTAAAACTTTATTGGTTCAGAAAAGTTGTGTAGGACCAAATTTATCCTGGCACATATCATGAATTTTTGATGTACCAAATGTTCTTTTGAAGACTCATCTCATATTTTGCATGTAGCATTTCCATTTTCCTGTGAGAGCTTGAAGAAAGAGGAAGTGAAGTCACTAAACAATTCTTCTGGGGTTACTTTTGTTCTAATTATTGAGTACAAAATGTGCAGAACTAACAAGAAACTCTACATGAGTATTTCAATTTGTAAAATAAAAAATATTAAACATTTTATTGTCATGAGTTTATAATTACTAAACTCAAAAATAATAATCAGCTTTATAGAAATGAAGATTATTAAATATGTAATATTTAACCCATATTTCAAATATTATAGTCATAGAGCAAATAATTATCCTATAAAAGAAAATTTTACATTAGGCCTTGCATAAATAGTGATAAAGAGTGAAAACTGCATTCTTAAAAGTTGTGTTAAAAATGTTTTTACCAAATTGTTCCCTTAAAATTTTCTGATAAATGATAGCAAAGCAAGTTAACCTCACACATATGCATGGATATAGTATACATATAAGAAAAATATGAAATATTACAGTAACATTTTTCCACTCTTACAGCAGACAACCCAGATTCATCTAACTCTATTCAAATATTATAGTTACAGGAAAGAATTAGGAGCATACATTACTTGATGAAGAGAGTGGAAATTATATAAAAAGACTCCCATTAGGATGAAAACGTTTTCTAAGACACTGTCAATTACAGAAAGAAAATGTGAAAGAATAAAACAGACATGAATATTGTGTTTCTCTACCCACATGCAGGAGACCCCCAAAAAAGAACTTGGAGATTACAAAAGAGACATGATAACAGAAGTGAAAGATAATCCTATTGTCTTTTTTAGAGAGTTCATAGCTTTACAGACAGCCATTATCTAAAATAAGTATAAAATGATAATGCATAGAGGTGCACATATGGTGCTTACAAACTCATGCACCCTCCTTCTTGTGAAGAATCTAAAAATTGCAAGTGTTTTGTTGCCTGCTCACAAGGTGCACATATGGCGTCTTGTACCTTGTTTACTTGGGCGAGGACCAAGAGAATTACATATACTAAAATTTGTTTATTGAAATCCTAATCCCCAAGGTTATGGTAGTTGGAGGCTGAATTTTAGGAGAAAATCAGGTAAAATCATCTCCCTCTGAAATCCTAATGAGACCAAGACCCTTTCTTGAAGAGGAAGAGACCAGACTACCTTTCCTCTGTATCATGTGAACAGGTACCAAGAAGGAAGAAATTTGTAAACCAGGAAAAAAAAAACAAACAACTATTTATTAGGTCCTGTCTGTTTTGGCACTTTAATCCTACATTTCCCAGGCTTCAAAATAAATATATATAAATTTCCGTTTTTTAAATCAACCAATGTAGGATATTTTCTAATGACAACTTGAACAGACTAAGATAGTCATGGTTTTATAAATTTCTCCAAATTCCTGCCAAGTCATCCTTCAAATCGCTCAGTTCCTGCACGCTGGTTTCCTTCTCTTTGCAGAGCATGTTGATTTCATTCTTCTCGGGGCTTTTATATCTGAAGTCCCTTTATCATCAACACGGTTCTGACTCTTTACCTCTTGACTCCTTGCTACCACAGCATGCAAATATCTTGCAAGGTATTTCAATGAGTCGCACTTTCCATGACCATACCGCCTAAAGCCATTCTTTCCCAATCTACACAGCTGCAAGTCTGTAACTGTAATTTTCCTTCACAGAACTTTTTACATTCTCTAAGCTACTTATTTATTTAATCAAAAGTGAATTGCTTGTCTTTCACGTAAAATTACAAATTCTAAAATGTATTAGTTTTGCTAATGCCGGGAAACAATACACACCCCAAAACTGAACGGAAGAGTGAATTAACTTGGTTCATAGTTTCTGGGGACTCACCTCATGGTTAGCTGGCTCCAAGATTGAGTCATCTTGGCAGAACAGAATGGCAAAACTCATCTGCTTGGTTCATAGGGCCAACAAGCTTAGTATGAGAACGGTTTCAGAGAGAAAAATGTGGAAGAACAAATACATAATGTGTTGGTGATTCATTCAGACCCACCCAGAAGTGTGTTTTAATTATTCCTTGGCATTTCTTAACCCAGTAAGATTTACAAATTAGGGAATGTAGTCACAAAAAGTGTGTAAACATCTTCTATTTCTTTATTATACTCTCCATTTGTTATAATGCCTAGCATAAAATGTTAAGCGCATTTGTGGAATTAATGAATTTTGAGAATATGTTCACAGAAAAATAAATATTAGCAGTGGTTCTTGTCTACATATTCAATATTCATGGACTTAACAAATGACAAATAAAAAATATTGTAGAAAAAAGCAAAGTTCCATCTGGACTGAAAATGTGTGTACCTATACCTTGTATCATCGTGCAATTAACAATATAATTTACCAGATATTTACATAGAACTGACATCATTTCAGCCATAATAAGTAATCTAGAGATGATAAAAACTATATGAAAGAACATACATAGCTTTAAAACAAATATAATTTTAGATAAAGGACTTCGACAACTACAGATTTTAACATTTTCCCAGATTCTTGGAAAGAAGTCCCTGAAAACACAGGATGGGGAATAATCACACACACACACACACACACACACACACACGAATATATGGTGTGAGTTAAATCTTACAGTATTCCTCAAAGAGTAGAAAAAAGTCTTGTTTACACACATTTCACATTTTTCTAAGTACTGATAATTTATGAAGATAAAACACTATGAGTTTGCCCTTGAGTCATGAAACTCAGCCAGGAAACAGGTTGTTGGGAGACTAAATCTACATGGTTTTTTAATCTGCTTCATACTCGGGATGGAACATATGCCACAGTGACCCTAGCTTTATGCATATCTGTTGTTTTATATTAGCTCTTTGATTTTATTATATTTCTAAGAAGGAATTTTAAGGAAGAAACTTCTATAGGTGGAATTACTTAAATTACTATGACATCAGTAACTACTCTTTAGACTACATTGTGAGCATCCTGATTGGATAGAAAATTTTTACCGTTTCCTATAGAATAGCGTAACGTTCTGTATTAAGCCTTACAGTCATGCTTTTTGCAAGTTCAGTGATGTTGAGTAAGTGACACAGACTCTTATTTCAGTGTCTTCATCTCTAATAATGGGAATAATAGCTCCATTGTCATAGAATTGTTATGAAGAACAAGAGAGATATATTTGAGGATACTGTGTTACAAAGGGCCTGCCACATAACAATGGCTGGATTAATCTTATGATATTACTAACAGCTACCCAGGTATTTTCTGTTCAAACTTTGTCTAGCGCTGCAAATGTCACCTTGTTTAAAACTACTAAAAACTGTACAAGTTAAAAATTATGATCTCTTCCCTAAAGATAAGAAATTGTAGCATAGAAAGGTAAATTCCCTATTGCCAAAGTTTGTGAGCCAAAGACAACTAATTTTTATCTTACTTGCTTTATTCTGATCCTAGTTAGATTTCATTTTAGAATTATTACATTTCATAAAATTTGACAATAAAATAAATCTTTGAGTTATTATTGCTCTTAGTTGAAACTATTTTTGTGCTGCTGTTAAGCAACAGAGGGTAAGGATAAGAGCAAATAAGAACAGAGGAAAAATAAGGAAAAAATCAGAAAAGAAAGGCTGAATATGTTTCAGATTTTAACAAAATGTAAAGAAGGAAATTGTCGTATTATACTGTCTTCCTAAAAAATGCTAAAGTAATATAAATTTACTTAATTATTGGACAGATTTCTTAGATATAAAAATAAATCACAGGAGTCTGTGAAAATGTACATGCTTTATCATAGTTATACTTTTTGAAAAAGATTAGATTTAAAGATAATCTATTAAATTCAAAGATGTGAAATGAGACAATGATTTGGTTATTCCACTTTCTCAATTCATAATTCTAGAGCACATTTAGAGACTTCTATTCTTCCCTTTGTATATCTTTTCTTAAATCTACTTTTCTCTCATTCTTTCTGTCTTGCTGAAAGCTAAGAATAACCACTAGGAAAGAATACACACCTTGAAAAACTCAGTGGTCTCAATTTTTTGAGTTACATTTTTGTGCTGCATACTTTAAATTATGAATCAGTGTGTAAATTCATCATTTTAAGAAAAAATCCATTTCTGAAATAATCAATAGAATTTATAAATCACAGTTCTAAGTTACACTAGACATACAAGGTAAATGAAAATTTCATCCATTAAATAATTAATAAGTTTGAAATTTTTCTCTAAATTATTCACCTCTCCTTTAGGCAATGCTAAAATACTGTGTTCAATTTAAATATCAACACTTGAGATTTAATAATATCACCCTTTATAGGTTTCCCCTCTCACTTATGAAAGTGGAAATAAATTACTTATGTCTTGTCGTGTAACCTCCCTGGCTTCATTTCCCTTGCATCACTGCCTATGAAAATCCAAGTTAATGTCACACACGTTCACTGCAATACCTTTTACACTTTCTCATGTTCAAGAGGGTGCCAGGAAAAAATGGAATTTTCAATTAACAATAATCAATACTTTGTTTTCCAAATAATTCCCTCTGGGAGCACAGGAATCTGCCTTGTATTTGAAAGGCTTGAGAACCTCTGGGAAAATGGAGTGGTGAAGAGCAGAGAAATTTTGTATCAGAGACTGAACTACTGCAATGCGAGGAAGAGAAAAAAAGGAGGGAAGTGAATCCCTGAGACCCAGCAAGGATGTGAAGTGAGAATTTAAGCTCTTGGGGAGAGCAAAGAGACAGACCTCAACAAAGAAGAAGTAGGTGGTAAACTGCACTTTCTCGGACTAGATTTAATGGCATACGAGGGATGGCTCAAATCTGCAGACACGCAGTGGCTACTGGTGATGAGAGAGGCCTCCACAGAGAAACACACAGTGGAAAAAGCAATGGGTGCAGTGTGGGCTGATGTGGTTGGTGAGTTACTGAGGTGCACATGTCTCACAGAAGATGATTGGTTGGCGGCCATTTTGGAAAACAACTAACTGATCTTGGAACTCAGAGCAGCTGCGGGTTGGCTCAATCCAGTGGCTCCTAGTGGCAAAGTGAGGCAGAACTGAGTTCAAGTCAGTAGGAGGAACATTGAGTGTTGTAGGCTGAACAAATTGAGAAATCAGCCTGAACTTAAAACTAAAAGTACAACCTTTCTGGAATTATCCACTACACCACTGTACATTTATAGCTGGGTTGCTGGGTTGCTCTAGACTCTTTCTGCCTGGGGTGTCTATAATAACATAAAAGACGTGTCTTGAACTGGATTTGTTTGTTTGTTTGTTTATTCTTGAAGAGGGTAAGGATGTGTGACATTTGGTACTTCCCTCCAAGCAGTGGGGGGTACCAGGTTTCTTTGTGCCTCTGGGAATAACCTGCAGACAAATTGATGTAAAGGAAAAATATTCAAGTCTCTGTTGAGCTAGGATCTTCAATATAGCATGATCTTTAATGACATTAGTTGGTTGTTTTCTGAACATTTTTTATAATTATTAATGATTTTTGTCTTCTTTTGCAGTGTTGACATCAAACCAGAATGCAAACCGTGAACAAACACCTTAGCAAAATGATGTTTGTTCTATCATTTTAAAATAAATATAAGTGGAGGAGCAAAAAAGTTAAAAAATGAAAACTAAAGATTAAAAAACAAAAAAAACCATAGCTTGTACAAAATCTTCTCAGTGCTCAATTCCCAGTGAGTGAAAGTGATCTAGGTATAGGGAAATAATTCTGGGCATCATTATTAGAAATGAGAAAGGAGCCATGGGAAAAAAAAATTTACTCCAGTATGTTGCCATAGAATACAAGCATAATCACCAACAAAGGAATCTCAGCAGTTAAGACTCCCAGTGCAACAATAATTTACAGTGTGATTGCACAACTCACCAAAATGTCCAAAACAAGAGGAGTAATAGCTGCTTGAGGCAATCAGTTCTGGAGAGGAATAGCCAGTTACATTTCTGTTTTTGAAGAGATGGCTCAGTTGACTCTTTGAAGCTCCATTCTTAAAAAATATTCCAGTCTCTCCCTACAGATCAGAACAAGAAGAAGAAGAGAACTGGTATATTGTGATTATGTTTCCATACAAAAATATACTGTGTTCATAGCCATTATTAGATGAGGTCTAAAATTGTGAATCGTTTTTTGTTCTTCTCTTGAGACTGATTTCTTAGAAACTTAATAATCACTCAAATTTACACTTACCAAATTTATCAGTTAACATTAAATTGAGAATGTCCCAGAGGGAAAAAAAAAACTAAAATAAAGCTAATATGTTACTATGAATAATAAGATAAAATTGGAGATTTTTTTTCCTCATTCATAGAATCCCCTACAGATGAAGGCAATCCAGGGCAAATATTACAGCTCTTAGAAGGCCAGGCATTTTCTATATTGTTACTTTACTGAAAAAAGTAACTAGAAAGTTACTGATAAGGAAAAAGTTTTCATTGCTCCCTATGAGCTATGAACCTAGAAAACAGCCTTGCTTGTGCCTCATTTACTACTTATAAGAATCAAATTAGCCCAGTGATATTGTACATGAAGTTACACATATAACCTATACATTGTCCAAGATCTCCCAATCAAAATCATAATCTTGGCTAAAACTATCAAATCTGCATTCAAGCAACAGAAATGAGAAATAAGAAATGGTATGTTTTTCATAACATCTCTTAGTGTGGTGCAAAATAATCTGACTGCATTGGCCTCAACATATTAACAATAGGAAGTACTTGCAATAGGTGTTAGGAAATATAGTCCTTATACTTAGACAATATGGCTATTTAAACACTCAAGCTTGCCTCTTGAAGAGCAATGCAGAGTAGAGAGTTGCATTCTGATTGTGTTAAGAAAATGCACACAGTTATACTGGATTATTGTCCTTGAGTTATTTAGAGCTATAGCTTTTTAATCTATATACTATGGCTTAAGTCTCAGTGTCCCCCAAAAGCCTCAAGTGGTCATAGGTGGGACTTTTCAAGGTGGTTGGATCCACAGCATGTGATTGAGATCTAGTATGTGTAATTACTAAAGTGGCCCACTGATTGGTTTGGCATACTTATGGGTAGGATGGAGGGTGCGCTCCCCTGGGTATAAGCATTACCCTCCCTTAGGTCATGTAGCCTAGATACCATACAAGGGACAGAAGGAGGATTGCTGTTTGTCACTTGTTTGCTGCTTGCTGCCTTAGGCCTGCATTGCCATGGGCCATTTATCCCCTGAGATGCCCCTCTGCCATGCCACCCTACATCAGAGCCAGGCAACTATGACCTCAAGTCTCTATAAAATGTGAGCTAAATAACCTTTCCTCTCTTAACTTGAGGGTGTTGGGTATTTTGTCTCAGCAAATAGAAAAGTAACTAAGACAACGTAAAATACAGAACAACAACACATATGTTATTCAAGTTTACTTGCTTATTTCCCCCATCTAGAAGAGTCCTCCTGCTTACAGCTGATCTTAATCAATGACTCTCAGTAGGCAAACATTATATAATCCATACAAAATATTTATCAAATCAAATCACCTTCAGAATCTTTGCTGCTAGTGACCTCACATTGTGTGTAATGGGGGGGGGGTTGAGTCAATCTAGATAAGTTACGTGTTTGTAGTCATTCACTCATTACATAGTTTTAAATCACATGCTATTTCTTGGCTCTTCTTTGCACTAGGTTTAAAGAGATAAATAAAGGAAATCTCTTGAATCACAATGTTGAATTATGGTATAAGAAAGCAAAACAATAAGAGATCATTTGAATTCCTAGATTGGATATAGTGTTTGTGTCACAACTGAATAACCCTGAGCTCACAAACCTAATTTCTTTAAAAAGGCCTGTGAGGAAATCTGCTCAATCATTGCTTGAAAGATAACATTTTCTTCGTTATAGTAGTTAGCAAACAAATCTCTGTCCTGAAGACAAATACTGTATCTAATAAAGTAGTTTCTTAAACCAACATGTTTGAAAGGATAATTCAAAATCATGGGTGATTGAAACTGTGCAGAAATGTTATGGAAGTTTGTCTACCAACAGATATATCATACCTCAGATTTTATTTTGGGGGTGGGAGTCAAACAAAAGGGCAAAAGTATTTAAGCAAAATAAAAATCATGACTTCAATTTGATGCATAAAAGAGTATTTTCATGGCAGATTATAAAAGCTGATATAAATAAAAATAAGTATTTTTAAGTGAATTTTACAAACCAGATGGTAATCCTCACCACATACACTGGTAACAGATACACTGCACAAGGGAGAGTCTACTGATTAAATAAGAAAAGACTACATCCTGTGCGTTTCCACTGTCTTCAGCCTAAATAGCTGCAAGAGTTGTGGTACTGTAAGGAGAAGTATGTAAATCAGAAGTACTTTTTTTTTTTTTTAACAACTGGAAGAATCAAACTGATCCAAACAATGTTTACACTGATATAGTCGGAAAATACCCAAATGGATAATATCCAGGAGGAAGTGGGAGATTGTAGATGAGCAAATATGTTGAAATCCAGCTTTTGATAGATGTGAAAATATGGAAGCCTTGCTCGCATGTTGGCAAGCAAAATAAAATCTTAAACCCTTCACTGTTCCTGATCACATTGGCAGACTTGGAGCAGGGACTGAACTGATAGCCTAAGTCATATGTAAGAATAAGGGTATTGTAGCTGGGCGTGGTGGCACACACCTACCCTCCCAGCATCAGAGGAGGCTAAAGCAGGAGCTCAAAAGTAAATGCCTAGCCTGAGCAACTTACTGACTGTAAGAACCTGTTTCAGTATAACATGAAATAATTAAATTAAATTAAATGGGCTGAGAATTTACTCAGTGCAAAGGCCCTGAGTTTAATACCTAGACATGAAAAAAAATTATCTACAAATATTTTAGAGACCATATTCTCACAAAAAAGTCACTTTTATTCCCCTTGTAAATGCTAAATTTGCACATTTCACAGACTGGAACTTTAGGTTCAATCTCCAAAATTGCACTTTACTCACTGATAAACATAGCACTCAGTTCCTTTGCCTGAGAGCATGTAAGCACACTGGAGTCAGTTAATTAGTAAAGTAAATCTTTTCCATATAAATGGGCTTTGACTGTTCCTACATTACTTTATGTATGAAATCTGTGGTGTTATCAGAATTCGAGGAAGGTTTAAACTGTAATTTGAGTCTGCAGAGTGGCATAGGATACTTCATTTTCTCCTCTGGTAACTCTTATAATTTCTCCTTCCACTTCCACTTTCATTTCATTTAACAGAATCTCTACCAACAAGCAGATTGATACATTTTGCCAGATATTATGTATTAAACAATTAATCCACAAAATTTGCATCTTGTTACTGGTGAAAAATCTCCACATTGCATCCTAGCTCTGATAACTAAAGCAGTGTGATAATGCCTAAAAACGCATTATCATGCCAGATTCAAGCAAGATTCTCAGTTAAAATACAGCAAAGCCACATCTAGGTGAAATCGAGTAGAGAATTTGTGTAAGAAAAACAGAGACCAAAGTTGTCATTCTGGGAAGACTGGAAGCCAGAGTCAGGCTGGGGGTAGAACAAAGAGCCCATGTGGTCAGACCCTTGTCCTACATGAATGACTTCAGTGGAGACAGTGTACTTTTTGCATCTGTAACCTGACTCTTGCGTAGCCCCAGTCCAAGATCAAGTGAATAATAAGATCAGTTATCAGGCTCTGTGAATGTTCCTGTACATCCTGCAAAGGCATCTTTTGAAGTACAAACTTGGACCCAGACTCATACAACTCCCAACTTCCTGTTAATATTTTCTAGTGGGTTTGGACTTCATTTTAATTGTCTAATCTTCCTCTGACACTGCACTATTGGTACCATTCACAAAAGTGGTGTAAATAAATGATAGCTATCTGTTCATTAATACACTCAATGTTTCTACTATTTGTTTTATGGTCTTAAAATCACTGTAAGTAATAGCTAACCTTTTGCAAATATCTTAGATTATCTAATAAATTATCAGACAATGAGATATGTTTGGAGCATAAAAAAGCAAAAGCACATTTTTGCCTTCAATTTAGTGACTGTTTATGGGGAAAAGCCATATAAAACAAGTTATACTGTATTGGAGTAAGTATTCACATGGAGTTTTGAGAAAGAACTAAAAAAGCACAAATGAGAGAATAATACTGCCTCCATGTAGTGAAGAGAGGCTTCAGAAAAGTGGTGAGTACAGTTATCAAAATACCATTTAGACATAAACAGCATTTCTTTATGAATTGGAATATGTATCTTTCACTGTACTTCCAGTCAAACATACACATATAGTTTCCTATACCTCACATAATTGAAGTAGCAAACTATACTTCAATGAGCACAATTTGGCTGGCTCCAAACAGCATCCCCAAATTTACAGTGATACAGCATTTTGATCCTATCTTCTCAAGGCCTTGGGCTACACAATAAATTTCCTTAACATTATAGTAGTTGGATGATAAGAGAAAATAACATGTAGCCAGAAAATAGGATTTCTAAAACTAGTTTAAATGTATGAAAGAAATGTTCTCAAAATGAATTCTTTATCTCGAAGACTTAACCTGCCTCGGGTATATCCTTAGGTGAGTGGAAGGTAAGACAAAGGTAGACATAAATGAAAAAGTATTCAAAAGTTTACATTTTAAGCTTTCTGCCAGGTATCTGATGATGCTGCAGATAGTTTTGTAAGCTCTTTTTTCATGACTAGAATACATCAGTGTGGTTATTCTGTGCAATGGAGTAAAGCAGAACTCTGCAGCGCACACAGCAAGGAGCATGCATGATCACATCACTAGTGTTTTTGGGGTCACAATTCCAAAACAGTCACCTAACTTTGGAAATGACATTGAGAAGATCGTTCTTTAATTTCTTGAGGTAGCATCCCTGAAATAATCACTTTATTAGCATGTAGATAGACCCTTAAGGGGAAGGGGCCAGCTACCTTAAATTGCTTCCTATACCAACTAAATTTTTCACTTTGAAAGATCATCTGTCTATTTTTCTTTTAAGGTTATGCAATTCTTAGCTGTTGTGAAAAACGTCCTTGTCTTTCTTTACTTTCTCTCACAAAGAATTCTTTGTTTTTCTTCTATTAAAGTCTTTACATTGCATTACAAATTGTCACAAATTATATCTGTGCAAAAGCACAAAGATTGATATAAATACAGAATGAGACAGAAAATATATAGGATTTCTTCATTAAGAAAAATTGTTAAAATGCTTTTAAAAAACCCAGAAATTTCCAGAAATAGTAGTCTCAGGAGATTCATCTAAACTGGAAGCAAGATAAGAATAGATACTCTGTCTACAAAAGGAGTCGAATAAAAATTAAATCCTTTGACAGTTTACAGTGAAATATTTACTGTATATTGTGTATGTATGCTCATGTATTTAGCAATAGAGTAAGTGTTTTGATTACACATCAGTCCCAAAAGATGGCAACAGGATCCCTGCCATTGTCTGCTAATACTCGATACCTTTTACAAATACCTTGTTCTTTTGATTTCCTTAAAATGAATTTTACAAAAACATCACCGTGATGTTTAGGATTATCTTGCAATTCAGCTATGTGAATACACTAGTGATTGGTTATTTGATTAGATTGTGACACTCTTTTGCTTTTCCATAAAACGCAGTTCTGAAAAAAAAAAAGCCCAGGAATGAAATTAATTGTGCAAAAAGATATAAGGGAAGAACTTAGTTTCCATTGTGTGGCACATATGTTTTGGGCATTAAATTAATAATTAATAGATATTGATATAAAAGCTATTTAATTGCCATAATTAGAGATAAAAATGGCAAATAGTAATCACCTCAGAGCATCTGAGGGTCAAAAATTGAGGCACACTGTAGCTGAGTGATCGTGTATCTGTCAGTCATGAAATTACCTGGCAGTGAAATTATGCTTGACACAGGTTTCATTAATTTTATCTTAAGTTTAGAAAATGACTGGTTCATGTAGAATATGTATGATCTCTTCATTTACCCTAGGATTTGATTCTTTAAGGATGTTATTGCAATACTCTATAATGAATGAGATACTCACTGCAGCAACAGTGAAGTGTTTCTTCCATGAATGAACAGAGGAGGTCAAATGTGTTTCTTCCATGAATGAACAGAGAAGGTCAAATAAAGAAACCTACTGAATTTTATTGCTGTCTCATGAAGAGTGTATATAGCAACCATAAAGAATATGGTGGGAAAGTAGATTATTTACTATGAAAACCTTGCCTGTGAAATCCTTTACAAACCACAAAGGGATTTGCATAAAGGGAAGGGAAGAGTTCCCGGGAACCCCATTTCTATGCATTTTTCTACTTTTTCCAGTGAACTATAAGGCATTAAGCTGCTGAGTCTTCCAACACAAAACAAAAAGCCTGTCACAAAATTTAGGGGAATAATTACTGACAATATTTCTGACATTTAAAATTAATTACGGCTTCTTTTGTGCTTTAAAGAATATATTGGATTTAGTATAAATTTAGTACGTTTAAAAGCATATTACCACACTTTAACATTTTGTGTAATCCAAAACATTTGTGGAATAGTTGCCACTGTGTTCACTAAAGAATATACTGAGAACCACATGCATAAAAGCACACAGAAAGTTCACTCCTCTGAGAAATATTTTATGGACAAGGTGAGTGTTCCTTGTACCATTTAATTTTTCTGTATAAACAGGTCTACATTCATATTCACTCTTGTGGACAGAAAAAGCTATCATTCTGATGTCTGAATTACTTCTCTGAAAAATAGAACATCAGCACTACTAAACTTGTTTTTAGCTCGCCAAAACTAGATGAGATAGTCCCCAAATGACTTCATTTTCTCAAAATTTTCCACTTATATTAATTCAGCAGTTGTTGTTTTATGCATATTCTTCTGTAGAAATAACAAAGGTAAGTTATCCACAACTTTTTGATTATTCATGTACCCATATCAGAATGCAAAAAGTCACTATTGAACAGCTAGCTTGTCATGTCATGTCGTGTCATGGCCCTCAGTGTTCCATTTCAGGTGACCAGGTTAGTGACTTAGTATACTATTGACTTAACTCCAGATAAATATCCAAACCAGCATCTATAGTCACAGTTGGAATGCAGAACAATATTTTGATGCCATTATGCTAAACATATGAATGTATTTAAGGGAATTTTCCTTCCCCCATTTTGTTTCTATCTGCTTCTTTCCCTCTTTCTGAGGCCACTTTATTTACAAATGTTTATTTATTTAAACATAACTAATTGTAATGTCTTCTGTTTTCCTCCATTTCTTATGCCACATTTGGCCTAGCTTTAACTACAAGGTATAAACTATAATTGAAATTATAACTTTAAAGGTTACAACGAAAATTATCCTGCTAATCAAGAACATTTCCTACAAAAATGGTGACATACACACAGGTTGTTAATATCATATATGACAGCCAGGGATCTTCTCGAAGTTATGGGTCAAATTAATGGAACACTTGAATATCACATTATGTCTCCTAAACTCAACCAAGGTGAGTTTTTCTCTCTCTCTTTTCCTGCACTATGCTGCCATTTGGAATTTGTTTACTTTGTGAGAAATCATCAAACCTAGGTTATGTATCAATGCAGGTTATCAGTTAAAAATAATAAACTATAAAAAGAAATAACCCATAAAATAATCAGAAACTAGGTATGGAGCTCAGAAGTAGCCGGCCTCCAGAGTGGCTAACACGCAGAATGAAACCAACCCGTGTGCCAGGGAGCCGTGAAGGTGCTCTGCCCCTGCCTTCCTCCTTCGGACGGTCATTTCTCAGTGCTGGGAACCTGAATGGATCATATTTGGCTTCTAACCATTAATTATGGGAGGGAGTCTGTTCTCTTCCTTAAAAGAAGAAAGACTTCAAGTACTAAACACTAAAATGAGATGAGAATTATTTAACATTTAGAAACATAAAAATAGTTAACTCATCCATTGGACTTTTATGGACTTTTTTGAGTATTTTATGTCACAACTATGTGTTGTAATTTGTATGCTAAATTTAGCAGTTCAACATAATTTACACCTTCCAGTCAATTTTCTTCTCAATGAAATCACAATATGTACAAGTAAGAGTTTTCTTTCCCATTGTACAATAAGAACTTGCACATTTATAGAGCTCCAAAAACTTGGATAGATTTATATTGAAACTGACAATACTCAAATAGTTTTGATATCATGAAATAAAGCAAAAAAATTTACAATCGGGATGCAGTGAAAATTTTTTTCTATATTTCTTAAAATCAAATATACACAAAGAAAGGAAAGGCTGGTTTAAAAGTTTTGTTAATTTAAAAGTGTTATTTTATTTTATTTTTTATTTTTTCTTGGTAGTGGGAATTGAACTTTGGACCTTGCACTTGCCAGGCAGGCACTGGTCCACTGATACATCCCCAGTCCTAAAACTGTCATGCAATAATATATATAATCAACTCATTTTAAGTATGCATATATTTCAAAATCACCAGCAGTGAATTTCAATTTTGGTTTATAAGAGGATGTTCTAAGTCAAAACTTTTCTAACATTTGTTTCTATATATACTTTTGTTGCACATATAACTGATTTAAGTCATTTTACCTAAAATTTTACATACTAAAACCATGACTTGCTTTAGGAAATTTTTTTGTAATATGTACTATTTGTTAGTCTATTATTTATTTTTCAAAACTGTCATGAATTATTTAGGTTGCATAACATGACATTACCTGGCAATCTCTTATTTTTTTTTTTTCTTTTATGTCTCTGAGATAAGATTTCACTATTCTGTTCAGGTTCATCTTGAACTCACTCTGCAGCCCAAACTGGCTCAAAATTACAACAATCCTCTTGCCTCAGCCTTCTGAAGTGGGGATTACAGGCATGTGCCACGAAACCCTGCATTCTTTTTCTTAAAATATGTGTAATTTTAATCTTGTATTAAATAACCTCCCTTCACCAAAGTATCTCATAGTTTTTCTCTAATATATGTACATATAGCTTAAATATTATTCAATCTGTTTTGAATTTATTTTGTGTATGGCACAATGAAATATCTTTACTTTGCAATAAAAATACATTATGTTCCTCAAACGGATACTAGGTTTATATAACTTCTAGAGTAAAATTTTAAGCTATTAAATATTCTTTTTTAAAGATAAAATTTATAAGACAAATATTATATCTCCTCAAGACAATATCAGAATTATGTGTTTCAAATATTTATTAGACCTCATCCCTTCTTGTTTTATTTCTTTCTCCTCCATTTTATTGCAATTACCACAAATTGTCTTGCAGTCTTAAATAATGGAAGAAATGGGAATTTTTAATGTGATTGACTATAAAACAGTGATGGATAATTTTATAAAATTATAAAACATTGTTTTTATGTTCCTTTTACTGAGTTATTTTTATAATGAATTTTTTAAAAATTCTCTTTTGAAAAGGAAATCACCTCTATTAAACTATTAAATAAATTAATTGAATCAAATCATTTCCTATAAATTGTTACATTTTAGTACTAGTTTTTCTCATGAACTGTTGATTTCTGAGGTAAATTCTTTGACTATGTTGTCCAATTTTTAAAATTTTAGGTATAATTTTTACATTTTGTGTTTTATGATTATCTTACAATATGTCTATGAATGCCTATACTTCATACTTTTCCAGTTTCACTGTAAGATTTACACAATTCACTGGGTTTGAGAAATGTCCATCATTTTCTATGCTCCCAGAAAGTTAATATGATGTGTTAAATTTTTCTTTAAATAATTTATATAGAGAAGATGATATCTTTCCAATAGATATTTTAGGAGATTCGAAATGTATACTTGAGTCAGTTTAAGGAGCTTATCATCTTCTTAAAAATTCATCTGTTCATATAAATTTTAAAATCTGTTCTTTCCAACTATATAGATCATAATGACTTTGATTTGAAGTTGTTGGAATGATAGCTTTGCTTCCATTGATATTTTCTGTTAGTTTACATGGGAAAATACCGCATCAATGTTTTCTGTTATTATGACTGAGATTCGACTTAGGCATCTTCCTTTACTTAGCTGTCTGTTAAGTTCATTTTATTGTAATCATTTTAACTTTCAAAATTTCATTTGATAAACACTTTTCAAGGTACCTATCTTCTGCCATATTTATTCTTATAAAAAATCTATTTCTGCATCCTGTCAAAAGTAATTTTATATTTCCAAATAAGGCAGTAACTTTATCATGCATCAATTCTTTGCTACCTATATTTTTCATATCCACTTGTGAAATCAAATGGTATTTTTGTGTTCACTTTTCCCATATAAAAATGACTCAGTTTCTCCATTTTGGTTTCATAATACTCTTTTATATCCTAACTAGATGTAGGAATTAATTTAAGTATTATTGATTTTTGTGTTTTCCCCCAAACATATGAGTTTCAGTGACAGAAAGATTATATTTTGTTTCTCATCATCATATTTCAATAGAAAATAATTTTTCTTTAGTTGTATACTAAAAAATTATGTTTGTGAAATCAGAACTATGATGAAAGTATATATAATATTGATTCTAAATAAAATATACAAAGTGTACTAATTTAAGTAAAATTTGCTGTGTCTTTCAAGAAGTTATCATTTTTTAAAAAAATTAAAATATTTCCCTCATTTTTCCTTTGGCTGTGTATCTCTAATGATCTCTAATGTGTTCAGAAATTTCTGAGTATTCTAAGGAATTACAGGTTGGAGACAGGTCCAGATAGCAGTAATTCATTTGAGACTCAGAATAGTGTTTATATTAGAGAGAGAGTGTGTGTGTGTGTGGTGTGTGTGTGTGTGTGTTGTGAGAGAGGGAGAGAAAGAGATTTTCCTATTCTATTTGCTAAATTTTAGAAATTCTGAATTGGGCCACAGAGATGTTAGTCTCAGACTGAGTCAGAAAAATGAAGGTTCTGAGTGAGAAGCTGTGGATGATGATGTTTGAAGAAGCAGGAAAATTTGACCAACAGAGAAGACACATTAATGTGAGACTGGTTATGTGAGGCCCTGTGCAGAAAAAGAGCCCACACAGTGGTCATTGTTTTCCTGCCAGCTTTCTAGTTCCAGTATTACAGTTTATATCTAGATCTTTCCCCAAAGCCTCATAAGCTCATAGGTGTGGCTTTTAGGGGTGACTGGATCACAGGGTCATGCATAAATGATACTGAGTTAGTTTATTTGTTAGTCTATTCGTTTACTTCACATAGTTCTTGGTGTGAATGCTGAAGTTATTGAAGTGTTAAGACCTACCAGAATATGAGTGACACTAACAAATAGTCTTGCAGCTTGATGGAATAAAAAGAATTTGTTTCTTAGTATTGGGTTCATAGAGCTCTTCAAACCAGGCACTTGATCCCTGTAGGACCTTGGCTGGTGCTTCAACTGATGGCAGACATTAACATCATCCACATAGTGCTGGTTTTAAGCATATTCAGAATGCAATAGTTTTGCCATCAGGAAGGCCTTCACTCAGATTTCAGAAGAAGGCCCAAGAGGCCAGGCAGTGTCCTCCTTGAGAGAACAGTGTGCAAAGTCAAATGTGTAGCAGAAACCCCAGAAGTTTGAAGAAGCCTGGAACATGGATCACTTCAGGAAAGCTTCAAGGAGAAAACAAAGCTAGCTCAAAAGAGAAAGACCATGAAGGCTACAATCACTGGAATTGCTATAGAAGCAAGGTCACTAAAGAACCGTGGTGCTCACAACTTGCCAGTGATTGCCCAAGATATTGAACTTCAAGAATAGATCTTATATTGCTATGCTGGATTTTGGACTTGCTTTGATCCCATTCTTTTCCATTCCTCTATTTCTAACTTTTGGAGTGGCAATGTTTGTCTGGTACAATTATATGGTCGAAGAGTTTAAGTTTCTTGTCACTTTACAGAGACTCACAGCTAAGAGTTTGCCTTAAATCTTAGAGGTGACCTTGGACTTGAACTTTTCAGCAGTCCTAAAATTTTTAGGACTTTGGCAACTATTAGAAACACATTAAAAGTATTTTGCACAAAAGGATGCACATGAGACTTTTGGGGTCTGGGAGCAAAATGTTATGGCTTATATAAAGATGTCCCCCAAAGCTTCATGTTCTCATAAGTGAGGCTTTTAGAAGTGGCTGGATCATGGGTGTATGAGACTGAATTAGACCACAAATTGTTCAGTTAGTACTAAGTATGTATGAGGGACTTGCTAAAGGACAAAGATCTAGCCTGGGTATGGGTGGCACTAACTAGAAGTCTTGCAGGCAAGATAGATTAAAAGGCAGAAGAAAGAAGGCTGTGCTTCTCATCTGCCACACTATGAGCTCTATCTTCTTCCATGCTACTTTGCCATTCTTCAGGCCACAGAGTAAGCTGATTAGGACTGAAACCTCATAAACTGTAAACTGAAATGAGACCTTCTCACTTTAATATAGGAGTGTTGAGTATTTTGTCCCAGGAATCAGAAAATAACTAAGGCATCTGTGTTTGTGTCCCTTGAGATGTTGATATATTCCTGTCTAAGGGATCTGAATCTGTGTTTTCTAGTAATAGACCCCTCTTTTTTGCTTAAAGAGTACATTATTCTGAATATAAGTTTAAAAGGAGACTCAAATGAAATTATAGAATAGACCATATTTTTCTGGAGAGATTGAATGCATTATAATTATACTGTTTTCCTAAGAAAGAAACACATTTTTTTCTAAAGAAATGAACTTCAGTTTGTAAAGTTAAATATGTAAGGAATATTAAAGTAAATGATTGTATTAGTTCACAGATTTTACCAACAGTGTTTTGCATGAATGTCATCTGTCCTTTGACACACAGAAGGTTTGAGTTGTAATTTTCACTGTTAAAGTCTGTTTTTATTCCTTCAAATAATACTTTGATGATTTTTATTGACATCATGAGTATAAAACAGAGGAATGATACAACCAATATTATTAGTGTAGTCATGTTCTGATTGATAGACACAAGTATTTAGTTCAAGTGAATGGTAGAGACACCATTGTCTTACTTTATTGTTGCCTGAACAAAATGCCCAACACACACAAGTTAAAGTAGGAAAGGTTTGTGTTAGCTCACAGTCTGTAGAAATTTTCATCCATAGTCAGCTGGCATCAAGGCAAGTGGCATGACAGAGTCACATGGCAGAAGAGAAAGAGTTGATGATGTGTAGGAGATGTTAAGCAATAGGCTTTCTCTCTCCATTTTATTCTATCCAGGCTACAAGACTTTTTGATGGTGCTACCAATGCCCAAGGTGAGTTTTCCCAGTTTTAACACCCAGTGCTAAGCCAAATCAATCAGTGCACTAATCCAGTTATCATGTGTTCTTATGCCTGTAATACACACTCATGATTCATCTACCTATGAGTACATAATTCTTTGGAGCAGCATATAGGTATAAACCATAACAACCTCAGAAACCATCTGATTTAACTACATCTGTTGATAATTTAGTTCTGAAACATCTGTCTTGTGGTAATCAACACAGAAAAAAAGATAAAATGTAACTTCGATATGCAAAGTTTTTCTACATAACTTGGTTGTTTTGTTTCAACATTTTGCAAAATTAAGTCAAAATATTCTACATTTAAAATGAAATAATGAATACATAACATGTTAATAAAAAATAAAAATTGATTTTTGCTTTGTCTTTGACTTTAAGAAGTTTTTCTTTGTATACACCCATTTGCTCATAATTTTTTAATGGATTGACAAAGTATATGATGAATATACAATAAGTGCAAATTAATGAAAAGTTTCATGTAGTCAATGTCAAAATTCTACAGTGTAACTTTTGAGAAAATCCAAATGGATGTATCTCCAATGTCTGAATATCCAAACCACAGCCTAAAGTTGCATCCTCCTCATTGCTGGGTGATATGCATCTTTTGTCATGGAAGGACTCAGAAAATTACTTGATTTGGAAGCTAAATTAAAAGGAAATTTGATTCATTTATATTGAGAAATAGAGTTTCCATAAAAGCACTGATGAATATGGTGAATTAATTCAATATAGAGAGGATGAATTTCTAAATTTCTGTTATGATTCTGTATGTGTTATATGAAAACATATGCTTAATAGGTTATTTTCATTTCAAAATGTTAGGAAAATCTTCACTATAGCCCCATTCTTCTTCTTTGTAACTTGATATTATATTTCTTCTTTTCCCAAATTAGTCCAATGTTTGATGTTATAACAGAAAACCTAAGACTGGTTAATTTATAAAACAAAAAAGGGAATGTATTTAGGCTGACAATTCTGGAGGTTGGAAAAGTACCGGGATCCATCTGCTCATGATCAAGTGAGGGTCGTGTGCCCTTCAAATGTGGAGGGAAATGAAGGAAAGTAGGAGAGAGAAGGGTGCCAGCAAATTCCCCAACAGGTAGATCCTTTTCAGGAGAAAATCATTAATCCACTCATGAGAGCATCTCTCTATGACCATCAAATTGTTCAATAAGACACAGTCTCTTCTCGTTACAGTTGTCTTGCCGACCAAGTTTGAGTATAAGTTTTAGCAAAGCCAAATCATTTTGAAATAATGATCCTTTCCTAACTCTAAAGTCATGGTCTAATATTAACAAACACATTAGATTGCATGTGGTTTCATAGATCATTGTTCTTGTTCTGTGATTCTTTGGATATTTCAATGTGCTATCCTTTGTAAATGCCCTTATTCCTGTGCAGAGAATGGCTATTGTACTCCCACTGTGTCCCTCCAGAAACTGACATCTACCTTCCTGGGCTGTTGTGTTGAATGTTCTCATCCCGAGTAACTGTCAGCTCCAAATATGAAGTGTGATCTCCCTGGACTTCAGCTTTTAAATCTTAAGTGTCTAATTTTTCTTTTATTTCTTTCTATATTACAACTATTAGTCCTCTGTCCCAGAAGGACAGAGGCAAAACATTTTTCAATTTTGCTGGATGAAGAGATAGAGGAGGGAGATGTCCCACATACGTGTACTAATGACCCAAGATAAACGTAATCATTACACACCAGGAATATGTATTAATAAATTTTTAAAAATTAAAAAAATAAAGCAAAGAAGTTTAAAAATCTTTTGGAGAATTCATTAAGTTCATGGATAAAATTTGATATACATCCACATTTAAAGTACCCTTTTTTCAATTTTATTTTAAAATAATACAGATATGACAATAGAAGTATCTGTATATTACTAGTCTTTAAAAATTTGGTTTAAGTGCTGAGAATAAAATTTAAAGAATTCTTCATCTTTGGAGACACTCTGGTTTGCGAGACAAAAGCATAGTTATAATTATGTAATTTCAGTGTCTATGAGTTAGATTTTTCAATTTAAGAGGCTTAAAACATTCAGGTATTTGTTTTTTGAAAGGTATTTCTGATTAAGACATCTCAATTAAGAAAAACTTCATATTTCTATGTGAATTGTCAAAGTCTGAGGAAAATGTTGAAGATCATAAACATCATTGTGTTGCTGTTGTCAGGACCTGGTCAGCAGTACTAGGAAAATGGCACTGCGACAAACACCATAATCTCTCATGCAAATATTTTTTATATGGATATAGGTCTAAAAGTTTTTTAATAGAACACTTACTAGGTTAATATGCATACATAAAATGTCCTTTTTAACTCTTTATAAAATGTCCTTTTTAATTCTTTTTTTTAGAAATAAATTTTAGAGAGCAAAATGCGACACAGTTTTATTTTTATAATAGGCTAATATATTCAATTTAAAAAAAATATTATCAGTGTAACCATACAAACGAACTTATAATTGATCCTATTGTAGCTAATAGAGAAATGGAAAGTTTTTGGTTCCTAACAACAACAACAAAAAAGTATTAAAAGTTTGAATTTTATAACTTGTGATCTCTCTCTTGGAAATGTCTGCATGATAATTGGAATACAGTTATACCGCGAGCCTGGGAAACCCTAATTGTATATATTGTGATAAAACAACTATTCCCCATTAGTTCACCCATAGGCAATTACATGCAAAATAGCAGAGTAAGGCAAAACAAAAGAAACTACACTTTATTGTTGGATGATAATTCTGCCCCAATCATTTAAATTGGATCATATGAACGATGCTTTTCTTTCTGACCTAGGTAATTTCCTAAAAATATTCTAATACTGTTATTAGGAGAACTGTCATCTTCCAATCCTTTTTCCAGTACTTCCTCAAGTGCATATGCACGCTCATATCTCAGTTTTTGTGCTATTTCCTGCCCTGGAATTTATACCCACTTGCTTTATATTTTACTCTCTCAGACTCTTCAAACCTTAAATCAATGATAACAGGTTTTCTAAATTGTAATGATTAATACTCTCCATCCTGTGTTTAGGGCCCTTTCATACACTCACAGTGATGCTGGGTAAATTCTTTCTACCTCTTCCTTTCCCCTTCAGCCTTTCTATGTCCAACCATAGCATTAAACCATCTCAAACACCCAACACTTTTTTCTTCTCCAAATTATCAACATCCTTCTTTCTTCTTTTATATATTTTTTCCTGCTCTTATTCTACTAAAAATGTCTCCTCTTCAGGATTTATTTAGTAACTGCTTCTGCACCTCAGAGTTTTGCCTCACTTTCTGATGATTTTTCAAATGTTAGGATTTAGAATAATGAGGCTAAAAAATGGGACACAGTGGCACACTTCTGTAATCCCAGCACTTGGGAGGCTGAGGCAGGAGAATTGTTTACAATTCAATACCAGCCTGGGCTACAAAGTGAACACAAGTCTAGCCTGAACTGCATATTGAAACCCTGTCTCAAAAAGACAATAATAATAATAATAAAGCTAAAATTAAGTACCTGCATCTCTAGGATCTGGCACTGGGAAAGTATTCAATTTGGGTATGACTGGATGAATCATAGAATGAGTGCAAAATACTGATGACCGAAAAGGACTCTCTTCACTTTCATCTCAGACTTTGCTTCATCTGTCTTTGGTTCATTTCAAGGTCAGCCCTGATGAGACAAGAGGACAAGATTAAATGACTTTTGGAGGCTTCATTTAGCCTTTGCCTTGAAAAGTAAATTGGGTATTTTTTTTGCCTTGCTAGATGTCAAAATGGCTTTAATCACACCTGGAGAAAGAATGATTAAAGGGTGATTATGTATATACTTCAAAATAAAAGTACAAAAATAATTCCCCTTCTTTTCTTATCTGTTTTTAGCTCAGCAGCAGAAAATATGAGTTTTTTGTTATCACCAGTTTCTGTCACTGAAGACAACACAATAATTGGTTAATAATTCCAGGAAAATAAAAAGCACCCACTTAGTTCTCCATTTTATTTATTCTATTGTGATGTTTTATTTCATGCATTTTAATTTATGACACCATTTATTTGACAGAAACATACCATAAATGATGCGACAGAGCTGGAAATAATGAGAAAATGTGAATATAATATTTTAGGCTTTTTAACATTGAATTTAGAGGTGAATAGCATGTTAATGCATCCAGAGGTGGAATTTTTAAGGGACATTGACTCAAATAAACCAGAAACCTTGAGGAAAAAAATTCACAATTAAATAGGTTAAATAAAAAACCAAATTGTCCATTCAGTTTGATCTTACAGAATTAAATCTATTTCCTAAAATATTTCATTTTTCTGTTACTTTCTGTCAAAGGTAACTTTAAAATATTCTTGTCACATTAATAATTTTGAGATTACACAAGTAGTTCCTTCTAATTTACTAGTAAGTAACTCCAAGACTGAATCTTGATTTTTACAGATATTACTGAATACTCTATTATACTATGCTTTTTTCAGGTAGATAGATAAATGGATAGATAACAGATAGATTCATGAATTAGTGAGATAAAAGATTACCAGTATCTAATAGCATAATTATAATATTTAGATATTTTGACACTGAGTCAACATTCACATAACTGTCATAGTATACTGTTATGTTGTCTATTTTTTAGATGTAAGGAAACATTTTTTGTTCTCTAGAACTTACACAAGTTGGCACTTATGGTACTTTTGTTTCTTAAGTGATTATTAAGTAAAATAAGCTACTTAAACACAGGAAGTGTGATAATATGACACTTTACCTGACAACTAGGAGACCAACAAAGTGACTCCAAGTGAGTAGAATATCCAAAGTAGACACTGTGAAAAAACAAAAACTCATATTCAGTGCAGGACAGAAAGGGACAATGCGATGTTTAATTATGCTTCTGAGAATAATAGCATGAAATTTAAAACTGTAAATTGTTGAATTCTCAATTTATATTTTCAGGATGTGACAGATCATGGATCACTGAAGCTGTGAAAAGCCAAAATGCAGAAAAAGGAAAATTAGTGTGTTGCAAATATAAATTATGTTGCTGTTTTATGTTTTCGTTTTGTTGTTGTTCACTGGAATAACCATAAATTTCTACAAGTAGAACTTTATCACTCTATTCTAGTTACTAAGCCAAATAGCCAATTCACTCATTTACACTGAACTCATATTTGTGAAAATATTAAATTAGGAATTTGGGCAGAGTTCTCAAAATTTAAAAAAAAAACTAAAGATTCAAGTGATGATACAGACATTTACTTCAAGCATTTTAATTGATCATTTTCTATTTCTTTCTCCTCAGATTTCAATAATATTGAAAAACAAAGGGAGAAAAGGAAGGAAGAAAGGAAGGCAGGAAGGGAGGAAAAATGGAAGGAATTAAAGAACAAAAAGAAGGAAAGAAGAAAGGGAAAAGGGAAAGCAGGAAGAAAGAAAGAAAGAAAGAAAGAAAGAAAGAAAGAAAGAAAGAAAGAAAGAAAGAAAGATGAAAGAATGGGTCAGTTCTGCTTTTTTGTCTTGCTCCTTTCTAAATATTCTACTATTTTTATTGTTGTAAAATGTCAAGGAGATGGTGTGAAAACTAAAGATGCTTAACACTGATAAGAAACAAACAAGTGAAGCTCCTCCATCCTTATCTTTTCAGAACCAGTAACCTCCAAAATGCTCCAAGAGCAAAGGGATAAGTAACCTACTATGTTGATTTCAAAAAGATGTTATAAAACTAACATTATAAATTGTATCTGATGTTCTCCAAGGCTTTGTTTTTCATTAAGAAAAAGAAAACCAACTATATGTACATATCTACAAGGTATGATGAAAATATACAGTATATGCTCACATTTTTAAAAAAACTACAGTAAAGACATGTTTTATTTTGTTTTTCCCTCTAATACAAAAGGATAGGTATACCTGTAGAGACTCATTCATGCGTAGAACTTCTAAAAAGTTTATGAGAATCGATTGTATAATGCACGATGAAATGAACAGCTATTTTGAAGAAAAAGAGACACTAAGGTACCCAGTGCTGATTCTGTACTGTCATGGTGTGAAATCCAGCAATACTATTATTCTTTGTTCAGAGTGATTTTAGTCTGTTTTGTTTTGTTTAATTTCAACATACATGAAGGTATGGACAGCTATTTTGAAGAGAACGAAAGACATTATGGCAGCCATTGTTGACTTCCCTATTGTCTGGTCTTGAAGACCTAAAACGTCTTAATCATCCTGTTCTGATCAGTTTTATACTATTTTGTTTTGTATGAATTCACTTATGTGAAGATGTTGGCAACTATTTGGAAGAAAACAAGAGACAATATGATAGACAGTGAGGAGCTCTGGTTGTGTTGATTTGAAATCTGTGTCTCTTACATTGCTTTCTTATGATTTGTTTTGTTTGGTTTTGTTATGTTTAATTTTACCCTCTTTAAAAATAAAATGAAAAAATAAATAAATACTCATACATTTAAAAAGTGAAAAAAAAATACAATAAAGACACATTGGCATGAATCCCCATTAAAATACTCTCCCTCAATTCAAACATGTTAATTCCATCTTTCTTGACCTTTATTAAAAGCTCTTGAAGTTCTCTTCCATTAGTGTCTTTATGACATGTAATAAAAAAGTTAGTAAATGCTGCTACTAAATGGCACGCAATAGAAAGATGGGCTTATAAAACTTTATGGTATGTCTTCATTCACCTTTTCACTGGACCTGACACCTTGTGTCTTTTGACAGTTCCCCAAAGTAAAAAAAAAAGACAAAAAAATGTCCAGGGGCATTTTGAATCTGTGCAGGATGTCAACACAGTCACAGAACCCCAACTGGAGACATTCATGAAAGAGGTCTTATTAAACAACCTGAGGGAGACTGATGACCATGTATCTTACAGTAACAAATTTTAAAAAATTCAAACATTTACTGTATTTTCAAACATTTCTTATATCTTTTTATGGCTACTTATACATCAATTTCTTAATTAGAGAATGAGTTTCTACCACCTTGTCTATGATATGTGTGTTCTATTTTCCCCCTAACTATATTTCAGTTATGCTACTTAGAATCTGTTTCCTAATTTGAACAAATATTTCCTAATGGTAAAAATATTACCACTTTCAAAGACTGTAGAGAAAAAAAATATATATAGTAAACCAGGGGCAATTTATACTTGAAACATATTAATCACCCTGCACAGTATTTCCTAGAGGCAATTCTATTCCACAATAAAAGTTGAACTTCAAATTTCAACAAACATGTTTTAAAAATTGTCTTGTGAACAAAGAGGAGCACTGATAAAAAAAAATATATAAATAAGTGTATGTCAACATCACAAGTCCTATCCTTCTGTTCCTTTTGCTCTATATCCTTAAAACATGACAGAAAAAAGAAAAATAAAGTACTGTTAGATTTGATCTAAGCAAGGCAGAATTGCAAAGACTATTTAGATGCAATCTCTTCCTTATACCTAATAGGTATAAAGTTAGAATTTGACTATGAAGAGAAAAATGTGCTTTGGTAGATCATCTGCAGCAGTTACACTGGAGGCATCTAGTGGGCAGTTAGATACAGATAACTCTGCATTTGATGGTAAAAGTAGATCACTCTCAAGGTTAAGCAATGCCTTAGACCCCAACTCTAAGTTTTCTAATGGACAAGCTGAGCGATGGAAACTTAATCTTTGGGAGAGACAACCTTGAACTGGTGATAGTCCTTTCCACCACCTTTCCAAGTTCCACAGTGTAAGTCTTTGACTCTTCTGGACAAAATGGTCGCAATTCTAAAATGTCTTTTCATATTCACAAAAGATCTATTTACTAAGAGATATGTGGAAGACTGAAGAAAAATAAATAAAAAGAGAACAACATTTGACCCTAAATTAATTGGAAATACATTGAGAAGTCCTAGGTTTTATTTTTTGTGTTAACTTTTCCCACATGGAGGCCACATAAATATTTTATGTGGAAATATTTTGAAGGAATAAATGTAGTTTTATATTTGTCACAGTTTTTAGAAAAAAATTTAAATATAAAAATACATTCTGTTTGAATATCTACTCTGTATGCTTTAATTTTGTAACTTGAACAACTATTTCTAAGAGGACAATATGTCATTTATCAACTAGTGATTTCTTACTGTATATCTTTTTTTAAAATTCTGTATTATCTCTACCCTTTACATGTTTTTTTCTCTTTAAATAAATTTTAAAAAAATACATTGATAGCTACTAGCCTTCAATTATTAATTTTAGTTCAAAATGTTTCTAGTGGTTAATTGCTCAATTTGATGGCTAAATTTTAGAGAATCTAATTTACAAGTCTCTTGAAAGAAATTAAGAGAAAAGAAATTTATTGTGTGTTAGATTATTCTGGTGCAATAGAGAAGCAAAGTGCAAAATGAACAGGTTTATTGAGCTGAGGACATGGAAAGGAGCTCACAACCCATGGTGGCTGGGCTGTGTCCTTCGACCAGATAGAGAGGCAGAGGGTTACATGGCCTCTGAAGTGGCACATGGGACAGATATTGATGCCATGTGAGGAACTGATTGGAATTCTTTGTGTGTATAAACAGGAAGAGGAGTTGCAATTAGGACTGAAGAAGAAGCAGGAAGTGGTAACCATTCCCACTTTTGCCTTCTGCCACCTTAGACCACTGCCATAACTGCACAGTAATTTATTCTAGGGCAAAACTCTTTCATTCCCATCTTTTTATTGTTATAAAAAGGGTAAAGTCTCCCTTGTACTACTTCCTGCTGAAAGGGGGCACTATGTTGGGGTTTAGGGAGGTTGATGGGATGACAGTTGATGTCCATGTAGAAGCTGATACCAGGTGTTTCAGCCAGGAAAGGAATTATTGATTGGTGAATGTTCACATCCTAGATTGGAGAAATTATAAAACACAAGGTGCTATGAGAAGGCAGATCACTATCATAATTAAAGGACCCAGGAAAGGTAGAAAGAAAAGTGCCTTTGATCCAAATGTGTCATTCCATCAGGGCCATGGTGAGGAAGAATCTGAAAAATAAACATGGAGCTGGGAGGGGTGGAATTATGAGAGGAAATTATTCCCCCATCTGAAAGGGTAAAAGTTGAAAGCATAGGCAGGACTTGTCCTTGTTTTAGGAGTTGAGCTGGAAAGAATAAGAAGCATGAGAAATATTAGGCCTGAGGATTGAATCATGTTTGGGAAATTACAGAGTAGGGGTGGGGAGGGCCGTGGCTGTGTCACTATAAGTGACATGAGATCTTAAACCTACAGGAGTCTCATGTTTAACTAAACAGCTGAGGAGAGAACTAAGATAGGTATAGTGAAAAAATTAACGAATAGAATGTAAAGGATCAGGAACCAAATAGAATAACAAAACATGACTTAGCCTGATATTTGAGGCTGTGGGGCCTTGATGAGATGGAGATGAGAGATAGGAGATGAGACGACCACTCAGATTGTTTAGAGTCAGAGGAATTAGGGTTAGGAGGGCACCGCTTAGCTTGAGTGATGTGGAACCTGGATACAGTCAAGTGACCTTGACCACTGTTGAAGTTCTGTTTTAGTTGTAGTCCTGTTGAGAGATCTGAGAAATAAAGGCTGGACCATTATCTGACTGAATACTCTTGAGGTAAAGCAAACCTTGGGATGATCTCCTGTAACAGAAGTTTCGGCAGTCTCCCTGGTTGTGGGAAAGGCTTTTCTCTATCCTGAAAAAGTACAAACACAGGTGAGAAGATATTTGAGTTTTGCGGCAGGGCATGTGTGTAAAATCTACCTGTGAGTCCTGACCAGTGTTGTGTCTGCGAAATTGATGAATAGGAAAGGAAGGGGGTGGTATGTGTCCCTGAGGAAAGATTCTTACTATACAGATGACAGGTATAAGTTGTTGAGACCTCAGAGTGTCTGAATCAGTCTATATAAACAGAAAGGAATCCTGATAATCACGGTGTAAGGGATGGTTAAAAAAAAAAGGCATGTTTAAGGTCTAGGACTAAAGTGAGTGGTGGACCAAGGGAGATGTGAGAACATAGTACAAGGGTTTGGCACCATTAGGTGAATTGGGGTAATGGCATCATTGATTACCTTAAGGTCTTATACCAGACTATAGGACCCATTAGGCTTGAGTGCCAGGAGAATGGGAGCATTGTAAGATGAATGGGTAAGTTTAAGAAAACTGTTGTCTAAAAGATGGTTGATTATAGATTTAAGTCCCTGTAAATATCTGGGAGCTATAGGATATTGGGGAATGCAAGGAAAAATTGAATAATCCCCGAGATGAATTAAAATAGGCATAGAAAGCACAGGTAGTGCTGGTGAGGTTGGAGGTGTTTTAAACTATAGGATCAACCAGAGAAGAAGTGAGAGGAGGGGATGGCTTTGTGGTATATTGTGTGGTGTCTGGAGGACAGAGAGCTGTGGGAAGGGAGAAGATAAAGGGGAAGTTAAGCTTTTCGAGAAGATCCCTACCTAAAAGCGATGTTGCACATGTTGGAATTACCAGAAAGATATGGGTGAAGAAGAGAGTTTGGAACCTGCATGGAATGGACCCTGTTTGAAGAGGCTGTGTAGGTTGGTTGTCAACACCCAGTATAGAGACAGAGGATTTAATATAAAGGCCTGAAAACTCAGGAAGAACACTATTTATAGCCTCTATGTCTACAAGTACAGACAATGTCTTACTTGAGAACTCCAGTGGGACTTAGTGCTCTGAGAAGCATACCTTACTGGGAGGCTGTGGACCCCAAGCCCCGTCTTGAGCAGTAAGTCCAAGTAGATCATCCAGTGGTGAATGCAGTGAAAACAAAACCTCCTGTGAGGGCAAGGATTTACAGGATGGCTTATCTGCTCTCTGGCAGCTAGGACAGTCTCTCTTCCAATGGCCCTTGAGATTGCAGAAAGGGCACTCTCTTTCCCAGATTCCTTTTTGTCAAACTTGAAGCATGATTCAGGAGGGGCTCAGGTAGCTCCACTTTGTTTTGGTTTACCTGTCTTAGAGCTCCAAGTGTCACTGCTAAAAGATTAGATTGTTATATTTCCTTTTGACTTTTATCTCTGTTGTTGAAAACATGAAAATCCATACTAAGAAGGGCTCCCTGTGGGGTTTGAGGGCCAAATTTAGCCTTTTGTCTTGGGATCTGGCCCACAATGGAAGGTATCTGTCTCCTCCACAGTCATAACACAACTGGTTCCTGTGATGGCTATTTTGAGGCCCTAGCGCTGTCTGACTGCCTATAATATTTTTTAACAGACTTAACTGCCTGTAGCATTTGTTCTCTGAAGAAGTAACCCAAACTGCCATGAGGGATAATGGGCAGAGACTGATCTGAATTCTTCAAGGTGAAGGGGGTTGAAGTTGTTGAATGACAGTCAGGGATACTCTGCAGAGATTTTAACTAGTGGCCCTCAGTACACAGCAGGCATTTTCCTCTTGGGTAGGTGTACAGCTTTAAGTCTAAAGGAGACAAAGGCAAAGAATCAATTAAGTATGTAGAAGTCAAATAATAGAATCAACAGGGTATTTATAAGTATAATTTTAGTAATGGCTTCCCATAAGGAGGATAAGGAAACTGACATGTCATTCATTTGTCATACACACATTTAGGTTTTATAATTTTATATGTACCTCCTGTGCTGTTATAATGTCTAATGCCATCTGATTTTTGCAGGATGGCCTGTTTTATTAATTTTACCTTTTTATTTAGGACAGAGACCAGCCTCAGTGTTATTTAAGGCCAGTTGATTATGGCACCAATATGTGTCATACAACCTTTTACTGGAAAAGATCTGGTGAGTCCCAATAAAAGGAATCTAATAAGAATTTAGTGTATTTGTTATGATACCTTGAAGTTTGGCACATTGTAGGCAAGAATAAACTTTAATCAAAGCATGCATAATCAAAGCATGGGCAGTAGGGCTGACAGTTAAGTTCAGAAACTGCTTTTAGGTAATAGCAATTATAACTCATTGGCTCTTAGGTCCTTTTGTTGATGGAAATTACATAAATTTTTGTTTAAAAATTATCATTCCACTGATGACCTCATGTTGATTTGGTTTGAATCTCTTGGCTGGAGCACAAGAAAAAGGCAGACGTCCAGATCTGAAAGAAAATATTTATCATCATAAACAGCCCCAATTTTTATATTTAAAAGCATGAATATACCATCAGCTCAGCAACCATGAATTGTCTTAGTCATATGAACTTTAGTTGGGGTGTCTCCCATAAGGCTATGGATATTATTGGGGCCTCTGATTAATGAACAAGAGCTATCTAACATTACCAAGTGGCCACTTTCTTACTCATCAATCGAAATCCTGTCCATTGTCTCCTCACTCCAAGGGATTTTGTTTAACCAGTTTTAGCTTCATTTTGACCAGCTGGTAACCTAGGTGGAAGCATGTTTTTTAAATCTATAATCCAAGTAAACCTAGATTAAATGATCAGAAAAAGTAAAAGAGGAGGAAAAAAGATGGCTGAGCTCAAATAAAAAGGAACAACTTTTTACAGAGCAGACAAATGGGCAAACATGGACAGACAATCTGTACAGTATAAATAGACTCGACAAACAAACCACAGATATATAGACTGACAAACATACTACAAACTCAAAGTGCGCTCAAATATATTTGGCCAACTTGAAGTATAATAAATAGACCAGTATGAATCTTTTTGTAGATTAATTAATAAAGATCTCTTGAAATAAGAATAGCAGAAAAGGAACCTAATTCATAGTTACTCTGAGATAGGTCAGCAAGGGGAAAAAGAACATGAATATGAACTAGTCCCTCAGGACCAGCCTGTTCTTGAATTGGGAATAGAGACTGAGGATGAAGGCTGTGGAGTGAGAGGTATAGATGGCCACCAAGCAGCCAACTGCCCAGCAGGCATCTGTGGGCAATTATCAGGTGATTGACTATAAAATGGCTGCTCATCACCATGTGACAGGGAAACACAAGAATGTGACTGATTACCATGAGACCCACAACTAGATGGCTGCTGCTGATCCCATGATGAGGGACCACAAGATGGCGGCACACGTCACATGGCAGAGGGCTACAAAATGGTGGCTGTCCTCCACATGAGCTGCAGCAAGATGGCTGCTGAGATCCATGTGGCCTACTAGGTGACTAAAAAGTACAAGACCAACTATGGTGAACTGGCACAGAAAATGGTGACGCAGGAGTAGGGGACAAAAAGAGCCATCTGATGAAATATATGGCACATGATGGAGGGAACTGAGAAATCTGAGACTGGGGAGAGAAACTAAGGGAAGGATTAGAGGCCACTGGGGGTAAAGAACGGGGAGAGGATGGCACAGAGGAGCCATAAACTAGGAGATGCATCATCTAAGGGGTCTGGTGGGGAGGGAGAGTTCCTGGTAGAGCAGAGCAAGCCAAAGTATTTGGGCCATTATTAGAGTTCCTGGTGGAGCAGAGTTATCCAGAAGTATTTGGGTCATTATACAGACAGAGTGGAAGAAAGTCACATCATCAAAGTGAAAGAAGGCCTAGAAATGAAGGGTTTCTGCCAACTTGCCAACACTGTGAAAAAAGAATGAATAAAAGATCATCTTTTTGGTTTTGATAGCCTTCTGGAGGCCAAGAGCACCAAGGTTATGAACTAGGCACCCAAGAAGTGTGTTTTTTGGGGGATAGGAAATGGTCTTCATGACTGAATTGTAAGTGAGCTGAGAGAACAATTTTTCCTCGGGATGTAAGAGCTTTAGTTCTTCCCAAAGGAACATGGAAGCTGTCCTGGATCACACCTATCAAAAGAAGTCATGAAAAGAAGTGTGACACAAAAGTAACAACACCCATTCTCATCCTGGTGGTCACCAAAGAATGAAGCGTACAGGGCGGGGCCCAGGGAACAAAAAAAAAAAAAAACCCAAAAAACAAAAAACAGTTTTGCCTGACTATATGGCCTAAGGAGTGTGAAAACTGCTATCTCTGTCCAAGGATGGCAAGAATAGATTTTCTGACGTAAGCTTGAGAATTTTAGGAACGGAAACAGAAAACCCTGGATGGCAACTCACCTATGGTGAGGGAGGAAGGTCGCTATTGCATGCAGATTAGTGGCAGCAAGTAAACAGTCCTGGAGGAAAAAATAGGTGGTCCATAGGCAGGGTAGCTTGAACTGGGAGTGAATCCCAGAAGCTAACCCACTCTGCCATCCAAGTCACAGCATCATAATGTTAGATTATTCTGGCACAACAGAGAAGCAAAAGTACAAAATGAACAGGTTTATTGAGTTGAGGACGCGGAAAGGAGCACACAACCCATGGCAGCTGGGCTGTCTCCTTCAGCCAGATGCAGAGAGGCAGAGGGATATATAACCTGATTGAAGTGGTGCATGGGGAGGATATTGATGACATGTGAGGAATCAGCTGGAATTCCCTGTGCATGCAAACAGGAAGCGGAGTTGCAATTAGGGCTGAGGGAGAAGCAGGAAGTGGTAAGCATTCCCACTTTGGCCTTCCGCTATGTTAGGCAACTACCATAACCACAGAGTAAATTATTCTAGAGCAAAGCTCTTTCTTTGTACATATAGGCTTCCATTAGTATAGCTGGACTTGATATAGGGAATGAAACTCTCAACCTACTGTATGTCTGTAATGAATTCAGGTTTTCTAAAATTGAAGAATGAATTTTAAGAACAATGGAGGTTAAGAGCAGAACTATTTATTGAGAAAAAGAAAGCTTCTAAGAGAGAAAGATGAAAGGGGTCACCAGTGGGTTGCCAAAGATTTTGTCCTTTCTCAAGAGTTTTATAGAATAAAACCATGAGGTGTGGCTGCTCTAAAATGGGGGAAAACTGAGAACTTATGAGGTAGAGGGGCATGAGGTGAGGCAGAGAATGGTCAACCCATAAGTTTAATAGTTTAGATAAAATTGACCATATCAGGGAAAAATGGGGAGTGAGTCATGTAGCAAGGAAATGTTCTTTATGGATCAGTGACTTTTCATATAGGGGGCTGGAACTTTTACTCCTGGCTTCTCAAAGGTGATCCAGATTTAATCCCTAAGCATTATGCTTAAGGGTGTGATTGCATTTGTTTTGCCTTCTGTCTTGCGATCTGGCCCACAGCAAAAGGTGTGTGTCTCCTCCAAGGTCACAAGACATCTGGTCCTCTGTGCCAGTTTCGTCGAGGGCCGAGCCCTGACTACCTATAATATTTCTAACTAGCTCAGTTGTCTGTAACAGATTCATTTAGTTCCTTTTCTTCTTTCTTTCTTTCTTTCTTTCTTTCTTTCTTTCTTTCTTTCTTTCTTTCTTTCTTTCTTTCTTTCTTTCTTTCTTCTTTCTTTCTTTCTTTCTTTCTTTCTTTCTTTCTTTCTTTCTTTCTTTCTTTCTTTCTTTCTTCTTTCTCTTTCTTTGTTCTTTTTCTTTCTCTTTTAGTTTCTCCCTTTGTTTGTGGACTCGGTAGCTTCTTGCAAGTTTAGGGTGTATTTTAATCCTAGAATGGTAAGCCAACCTCAATTCAAAAACTCCAACCAAACTCCTGCTGTATATTTCTCATGTTTCTTAGATCACATGTTTATTCCTTAAGCAAAGATACTAGACAAGCAAATGTAATTCTCAGTGGTCAGATTTGAGTCACTTAAAAAAAATGAGAAAAAGAACAGTCCTGAGAAATTATATTTCTCACAAACAAAATTAGTAATGAAAAACAATACTGTTCCTATTAATTATGAAACATAAAATATTTATAAATATATTACTTTTCAAAAATGTGAATAATTTGTGCTTTTTAATAAAGAGATATATCTAGCCACACTACAACTTATTCTAAACTTTGATGCATTTTATTTTCCTATTATTTACTAACAAACCATAAAGAAGAAAAAGAAAGTTGCAATAAATTATAATCAAAATAAACAAAGCAAAATAAGTGAGAGTCACTGATATAAAAGATCAGCTCCTTCAGCAAGTAGTTATAATCAAAATTATATTAAATCATGCAGTCTTAATTAGAAAAAAATCAGTTTTGAAATGTAGGTAAAATAACTTTTACATAAATAGAAAGTAGTTTTCTATTTTAGTTTTTGCAAAAATGTTTAAAAATACTGTAGTTAATTTTTGTTTGCAAATATCTGACTAATGATGAATTTCTCACAAGCAGAATTTAAATAAGTCCTGTGCTGCTTATTTCTGAAATATACTTAAATATTTTTTTGAACAAAAAGGCTATATTAAATAATAAAATGTATGCCAAATTAACAAATAGCAAAGTTTTTTATTTATTTCTATTTTAAGTAAATTTTCTTCTTTTGATTTTATATTTGGAACAAAAAATTTATTTTTTTCCTATAATCCCACAATAAATTTTAAAGAATAGCATATTAGGATAGCACAGTCACACATCTTTTACTTAGAATTCATAGAATTAATAAGTTAATAATAAAACACATTTCATATGTTCAAATATTTCTAGAATTAAAACACCTTCACTTCCTGAAAAGATGTGAAACAGAATTTTGAAACAATAAGTAAAAATAGAGGATGGTTACTGAAATGGATTACAAAATGTGCTTATCTGGATTCTAAGAATACTTGAAATGTAAATATTGTTGGAAATGATATCATTTTTCCCAATAGGAATATTTCCATAAACTAAATGGCTAGACATAAATCAGAACAAAATTTGTGGTTACAGTCAAAAACAAGGATAGCTATGATAAAAGCATATATTAGTTTGGAGAGCAAGTCCATACATTACCAGTACAATGAATTTTACCAAACATTTATGGAGAAAAATCATCTATTTAAATTGGCAAATTTAAATCGCTCAAATTAACTTCTAGTTTAAGGTTAAAAGCAGATGATATTATGATCACATGATAAAATTATTTCATAGATATTGTGGTATATTTGAAAATTATTCACTCTTTCCAAAGGAAAAAAATAACACTGAGTAATAACGATGATGATCTGTGCTGAATTCATTTAAACCTATAACTTCTAAAAATGAGGAATGAAGTTTGTCTTTTATTGACACAATTGTTATAATGTTTAAAAACATTTTCCTTGCATAGCAACAGAGGTAAAATGGAATATCCTTTGTATAACATTGAAAATTTTATCTGTGTATGCATAATAATGGCAGATTTTTTAAATCAAAAGAATGCTTCTTTTGGCAAACTGAATGGCAGCTGATGCAATCAGCAGCTGTTGATTGATCATCTGGAAGAAGACAAGGATATGCCTACTGGTAAACAGAGTGCTATTTTCCAAACCATCACAGAGTCTCGTATTCTCAGAATTGATGTCTACAAACCACTGTGTATTTAGAAAATGACTGCAATTGTAAATAAAATAGTATTTAAAATTAGATTTATAAAGTCCTATTTATTATTTTGCACATTGAAATAATAGTTTTGAATATGCCTATGGTTATAAATATTAAATCCACCAAATGAAGAAAAATAGTTGATACATTTGAAATGTAGAACTTTATATGTTACACATGTCATTTCTTAATGAAATTTAAGCTTTTAGAGCTATAGATATATTTCATACACTATTTGTATAGTTTTATAGCCCTCAAATGTTCATTCAGTAATTCCATGCAAAAAATTAAGCATAAAGGTAAGAAAATCATCTATGAAAAAATTGATTACACTCTCAGTATAATACATATTTTAAAGAGCATAATCTTACAACCAATTTTAACTTTATGGCTTTAACTGTTTAAATGACCTTTTATAATTTACTTCTTACAAAATATACTAATTCAGATTAGAGTCAGATTTCTGCGTTTAAATAATTATGTTACTGTTAAAAATCAGTGAGGGAGGAGTGATGACTATGCATAGCATTTGTATGAGAAATAAAAATGTAAAATTGCTAATATATTATTTGAAAGCATAGGAAACTGTTGTCAATATTCTAAAACTATGAGACATTAGTTGATTAATATGAAAACACAGAATAAGTTATCCTAATCAATTATGCATACACTATGTTTTATTTTATTTTACATATGGAATTGTAGCTACATTCATATTTTAATATAAAACCCATCCTTGAGAATAAAAAAATATTGAATTCAAAATCAATGTTGCAGGATCCTTTTGGACATTTTATAAAGTTTTGGTTGTTTTCAATTCCTTATTAAAACAACTCTAGGTAGATTTTTTTAACATCTTGTTTTTATCAAATCCTTCCACTTGTCTACTCTCTGCATGATGGGCATTAATTGCAGTCAGTTGAAATTATTAGTTTTTATTCTAAGAATCATACATTTTCATACTCTAATGCATCTAGATAGAGTGATACTTCTGAGAGCTTCATATATCCCTAAGTCTAATTTAGTGAGAAGTTTCAATATCCTGTCTACTAAAAATTATCTTTTTCTCCATTTAGTTCTATGAATTGTGTGATATTGTTTATTTGCCAGTATAAAATCTTCTTACTAATGTCTTAGATTGATTTGTTTCCATTATTTTTATAACTTATCCTGTATCTATCATCATCGGGACTGTCAGTTTTAATTCCTCAGTAATAAAGTTAACACACTTGTCACATTCCTAACCTTCCACGAGCAGTACGTCAGGCACTGTTAGTTTATGCTTGTTGTCTTCAAATTCTTCCTATTTATCAATGTTCATATAAACCTAATTTTATAGGGGGAATGAAGGGAATCGAAAAATTATTTTGTTTGTTTTATTCACTAATGTGTCACTAATGTCAAATTTATTGGCTATTCAGTACTAGTACTATGAAATAATATAGTAATAGTACTAGTAAAATGAAATAATAATCTGATTTTACCACAGCTTTTGAAGATTAACAATATAGATGTTCATAGATATAATTATTTAATAAATATTTTGCTGATTCAAATGCTTCTTACTACTACATGCTTACTAAAACATAAGCACTTTGAATAACCTTTTATTTTGCTGTCTTCCTCTTATTTTTTTTTTAATGTTGAGAATTGCATTAGGCAAATGATGATAAAAATGAGGCGTCTTTATTGCATTTAATAGGAAACATTTTTTTATAACAACAGAGTTATGGTAGTGTGAGGCTTTTTAAAATAATCCACTCGATAAATTCACTATATCGTTTTTCAAGGTTTGTTGGAATTAAACAGATAAAAACCTTTGCTAAATATTTCTATATTTCAATTCACAACATTTTCATTATTGTCAATAAGAATTTACTGTATAAGGATTTCACAGAACTGAATAAAAATATAATAATTTTACAACAAAAACTTTCAGCCTTAACTCATTTCTTGTGGGAAGCAAGTAAACATCAACATTTAATAAAGCTCTGATCTCTCAGAAGTGTAAAAATGTAGTTTATGATCACAGTCTTTCAGAATTTATTTCACATACCCTAAAAGCAAAGTTACTCATATTTACAAATGCTGATCTGTAAATTGTTAAAAAACAATGTGATAAAATTTGTTTTGAATGAAATTGAACTATAAGAAAATAAAAGTCTTAATGACACAGTAAGACAAATAAAATCTATTAGTCTGCTTTTTTAAATAAACTCACAGATAAAGTAGTAGTACTGAAATTAAAAATAACATCAAAAGGAAAAAATAATATTCTACATTAGTAGAAGATAGGGCTATTTCCACATTAGTATAATTTTTAAAAATTTGAAAAAGAAATTTAGCATATAAATTAGGTAATGAATACCAAATCCAGACACTATACCAGTAAAATAACTCAATTAATGCTGCAGGTTATTACATGAATAAAAATAAATTTCAAGTAAGTCAATTGATTAGCGAGGTAAAATTTTTATATTGATATTCTTTTTATACTATGGTGACTCAAATGTCTCTGCATTCAATGGCAATTTTCTATTCATAGATAAATGTCATCTCAATATTCTATTACAATATGAAATTATTGTGTCATAAAATATCTAAAAAATAAAGTATGTACTGCAAAATTCTAGTCAATAATTAGTTTTTATAAAAAATACGATGAGTATTTAAAGTATATGTTATAGTAAATCATGATTGAGCAAAATCCCCCACAAAAGGCTGACCACTTATAGCATGATTTTTCCCAATATCTGAAACAGGTTTTGAAACTCCACTTTCATGCACGTCTTTAATTACATTGTTGTGATTACCCCACTGTCCTGAGTAGATTCTCAGTATTTAGTTTTCCTGATCACTATAACTTTAGGGAAAAGCCAAAATTCAAAGATGTCACATCACTGAATAAAGTGGACAGGTCAGAATGTTTTCAGTCATCTATCTTTATGTTGGATGGTACTTGGCAGCAAAATTTGCCGTGGTGTTTTTTTTTTTTTCCACACTCCGTAAGACATTCACAAAAGAGAATTTCCAAAACAGCTTCAGAGTCTGGCAAGAACCACGGATAATTATATCCAATGAAGGGAGCCATATACAAGTGGACTTAATTGTAATGGATTTTTAGTATAATTTTTCAAAATTTAGACATTCACCCTGAATATTCTGATCACTTCTCAGAGAAATAAACCCATAAAAGGAGAGTAAAATTATAAAGCCCATTAAGAAGCATTTAAAAAAATTTGAACATCTATAGCATAAAGGTGAAAAATATTTTAAAGTTTCAAAAATGAAAAATTTAAAATGTATGAATTGTACTGTATACTATAAATCATACTAATAATTATACTAATAGTGTATGCTAATAGCCTGTAATATTAGGCTAGAAGTACTCCTCAAGACAATAAAGTACTTTTTAAAATGGGGATGCAAGAGTTAAAAAAATTAAACAATATATAGTATGAACTCCAAAACGCTATAAGAGATTATAGAATAAAACCCAAACATAAACATAAGCTACATCAAAGTCATGCAAATAGTTACTGGAAAGATGAATGTTATCTGAATAGACAAAGACAAAAACATTTAAAATATTTAAAATATAGAAAAATGTTCTGCTGCTAAAATAAAAGTAATTTCAAATTCTAGCCTGGAGAAAAAAGAGAGAAACAGGTTAACATTTGGGAAAAAAAGATTTTAAGTAAAACAAGGCTAATTCTTTAAAGGAACACTTTTTAAAAAAAAAATTCATGTATGTAGTTTCTGAGACAGCTGTCAGCTTGTCACTCAGGCTGGCATTGAACTCAAATGATCCTCTTGCCTCCTTAGTGCTAGGACTCCAATTGTGTTCCCAGCAGGTACTCAGTTGTTATTTGATGTTAAAATCTTTTACTCAACAAAACACTATAACTCATTCTAACCTTTAGTGTGGTTTATGAATTTGAAACAAGACAGAGAAATTAGATATTTGTAAACATTTCTTCAGAGCAGGAGATTTCATGATCTCTTTCCCTTTAGGAAAAGAATGTTAATTTATTGTTTTAAAATTAATGCAAATTGTACTATGAAGTTCTTAAAATTATATTTAAAACTGCAGGAAATAAAGCATATATTTGAGCACTCAATATTTAAAATAGAATCTATTAAACAAAAATCAGAATAAAGTCCACTTATCTAAACAGTTTTATCATAAAAGACATTTGGAAATCACATTTTATAGCAGTATATTTGAAGTGTTACTTTAAAAGCATGAATATCATCTAATATAATGATGACCTCAGGTGATGTTTGTACTTAGTACAAGTGAATAAATAACAAAGTAATGAAAAACAGACCTAAAGTTTAGAAAGGAAGAAAAATCTTGATAATGGATCATATGAATATTTATAAATAGGTATAAATCTATGGATAAAATTATAAACTTGTAATACAGAATATTTAAAATGATCAAAATTATTTCAGAAATGTATTATACTCAAAGATAGATATCAATTCTTCCAAAATTGACCTCTACTTTCTCTTTACACCAAGGTAATCAATATAAAATAAATACTACAATAAAAAGTGATAAAAATTAAGGAATTAAAAAGAGTAAAAAACAATACTAGCAAAGCTAGATTCATGTATGACTGGTTGCAAAATCAACAAACATTCATGTTCAGAATGCATAAAACTCCAGAAATCAATTTTAAAACATATATTAACAAAATAAAATGGCAAAAAATAACACAGAGTACTTCCACAAATCTGTATTAAAGCATCTTCTTTGTAATATTCAACATCTTTTTCAATGACAGAAATTCAAGATAAAATCTAAATCAGGAAACACAAAACATAAGACTAAATTTGATGTGTTATATGCCTAAAAGAAATCCAAAATTTATAGATGCTTTCCTCTGTGTATAATTGATGAAAGATGAAATAAAGGTATTAATAAAGAAATTACATTATTGAGGAGACAATCAATCTGGCCTCAAAGGGAGTAATAATATTTCTGAAAAACTGCATTGCAATAAGACTAGAGAGCCAGGGATACAGCTCAGTGACACAGCACTGAGCAAGCTCAAGGTCCGGAGTTTGATTCCCAGCATCAAGAAACAAAAACAAACAAACAAACAAACAAACAAACAAATAAAACTGGAGGTTAACCCATCCAAATGGAAAGAAAGAGATCAAATATTCTAACAAGGAATGTATCATCAGGACCAAAGGAATTCATGACTGACAAAGTAAAGCTGAGCAACGTTATATGCACATTATGCTTTGTTTTTTAAAAAAAGATTGCTATAAACTGAAAGAAACAAAGCAAGTTTGTTTCATAATGGTAAATCTACAGTTATCAGAGAAGCATAAGATAAGAAACAAAAACAAGCATATTGATTACAATGATGTTGGTTATGATGAAGCATATATAAAATGAATAGCTAAAAGAGAACGCTGAGGAATAAGTCAGCACGGGGCGGGGGAGTTTCATTTCTTCATACATTCACAGTATAACAAAAAAATCACCTTGCCAATAAGCAAATTTTCAACAATAAATTTGATCTTCATCCCTGGAATGGTTAAAATGATAAAAGCTTTCCAGAGGCTCACATGTTGAGGTTGCAGTCCTCAGCTAGTGCTCATGGGAAATGTGCAAACACCTACCTCGGAGGAAGTAAATCAGTCACAAGACTGCGCTTGAGGGGCGTGTGGACCTCCCGGCCCCTTCTGTCCCCTCTCTGATTCCTGGCTGCCATGGGCTGATCAGCTTTGCTTCACATGTGCTCCATATCTGAACGTCCATCCTCATCTCCGCTCCAGAGCTCCGAGGCCAAAAGTCCACAGGGATAAACCACTGCAATTGTGAGCCAGAACTGAATAAATCTCTCCTCCTCGAAGCTGTGTGACTCAGATGTTTTGTCACGGGGATAGAGCACTGATTTTTGAAGCTGAAAACTGAGTAAATAAAAATATTTAATTCATTCTACAAATTCAGAAAATTATTATTCAAAATTCCATTGTGTTTTTTCATGAATATCAAGAGACTGACATTGAAGTTTATATGAAAGGACAAGAGCACACAATAGGGAATATATCACCGGAGAAGAACAAAGGCCAAGGAGTAAAATTATACAATGTCCAGTTTAATTGTAAAGTCAATGTTATGGTTGAATCTAGATGACCCCGCAGAGCCTCATGCCCTCGTAGATAGGGATTTGAGGAGGTGATTCGATAATGGCGCTGTGATCCTTATCAGTGGATTCCTCCACTGATGAGTTTACAGCAAAGTGTGATGGGAGTAAGTGGGATCTGGTGCGAAGGGGACGCTCACTGGAGGCATGTCCTGAGTCTATGCCCGCCTTGCTTCTCCCATGATATCGGTCTGCTTCTGATCACCAGGCCATGAGCAGGCCCCCTCCATGATGCTCCCTGGCCACCCTGCCTTGCCTTGGGCCAGACAACTATAGACTAAAACCTCTACAAACTGTGAATCAAAGTAAACATTTCCTTCTTTAAATTTTAGGTGTCCAGAATCGTGTCCCAGGAAGGAGAAAATAACTAGGATATTTCTAGTTACAGGAACAATAAAGAATTAGTTTTAAAATAGATGGAATAGATGAAAGGAAGCATATATGGAGCTCACAAATACACAAACAAAACGCAGAACATTTTTCATGAAGCAAAAAAGCTAATAAGTGAACACAGTGTTTTTAGCCCAAGATGAAAGAGCAGGAACAAGATGACCATGTGTTAAAAAAGAAAGACTAAGCTTAAATCTTTGTTTTTTAAAAAGAGAAAAATACACATAACTATAAATAAAACCTATAAAACTTCTAGGAAGTGGCATAGAGAGAAGTTTAGGTGCTCTTGAGATTGGTGATGAAATTGATGAAAAAAGACCAAAAGCAGGATCAATGCAATGCAAAAACTGGTGAATCACACTTCATTCAAAAAGAAATTTCTTTCTCTGTGAACATAGTCAAGTAAGGTGAGACTGGAAGAAATTCTTGGCTAAGCATATATCTGATACAGAGTTTGTATAATAAAGGGAAACCTGTAAAAAGTCAACAATAAAATTTCTTCTTTTTATGAATACACCAGTCATATTTATTACCAGTTCATTTTATTTGAGTAGACCTCCTTTTTGCTAATTATTAATCCAGTGACTTTACTTCCAGATTCAAAATAATAAAGAGATGTCCTACACACTACTAGAATAGCTCAAATCAAAACATCAACATTAAATACCAGTGAGGATCTGAAGCAACAAGAAGTCTCATTATTTGCTGATGAAATGGACGGTGATGCTGCCTCCATTCAAAACATTTACCTATCATGGTCATTTTGATGTTGGGGGAAAAGTTGAAGCCACACAGCCTCAGATCTGGTGAGTAAATTGGCTGAAGGCCTATTATAAGATTTTTAGCAGACTGCCAATCTGTTGAATGGCAGTCAGGCATCAGCATTCTCTGAATTCTCAGTCATAACTTGTAAAGACACTCAAGAAAGGGGACTTTCAGGATTACCTAAAAAGGTGTCAACAACAATGAGATTGTGTTTGAAGTGAGACGGGATATTTTGAAGAGGATTAATGGCAATGTGTCTTTTAGTGTAATTTTTCTAATTTAAACATTCATTCACTGTATATGTGGTTCACAGCCACCAACAAAATAATCCTGCATACAAATATTTATAGTAGCTAATTTAGAATTGCCAAAATAATGAGATGTCTTTAGTTGTTTAATAAACAACTCTGGCATATGCATATGCAACTATTAACCTGAATGAGCTATTAAGCTTCAAAAGGGTCATACAGGATCCTTTATTGCATACTATTAAATGAAAATAGCTGTTCTGAAAATATTGTTCACAGAATGATTCAATTGTATGACACTATGGCAAAGGTAAAACTATGAAAAAAATGAGAAATGTTTAAAAAAATGTGTTTATCATGTCTTGGTCAGAAGGGATAGGAAAGGACAGGCAAGGAAATGTTTAGGCCAGTTACATTTTTCTGTATGGTAATATGAAGACATGATATTATGCACATGGAAAAATGCATAGAACTGTACATAACAAAGAGTGACTTTAATATCAATATTGGTTCAATTCTAACAGCACATGATAACAATTCAAAATGTTAAGGAGGACACAGTGGAAGGAGTGGGAATCTATGGAAACTTTCAGTATTTTGGATTCAAGCTTTCTGTGAATACTTAGTACTGCCCTAAATATCATATATTAATAAAAATAAGTAAATATGCAAAAGAATAAAATAGATGCATTTTCATTAAGGAATTAAAAATAAGTAAATTTTCTAAAACTTGTTAGAAATAGATTTTCTGGAAATTCGTAAGAATTATACTTTTATGTTTAGCTAAAATATCCAAGGAAGATATTTCTGTAGAGCAATTCATTTCTATTTGCATTCCTGTGTTTTCCATCTTGTTTTGCTCTTCATCTGTATAATAAGATCTTGTTAATTTTATTAAAATTTTAGTAAAGATTTGAGTGTTTATCCTTTCACTGACACATTTCTTCATTCTCACTGTTTGCTCCAAGTGTTCATGATGGGATCATAACCATCCTTCACATCATCTGCCCTGAGCTATGCATCAACAACTCTATGAATTTTATAGCCTGTATTTCTTTCTGCTAACACACCATTATGTTCCATGGGGATGTATTTTAGACCAATGTATCTGCATTAATACAGCATCCTAAATACTTATGCTGATATTTCTTTCCTTATAAGCAGTGTTCATGAAAAAGTTTATTTGAAGGCACAGATTGATTTGTAAAATATCCTGCACTCAATAGGCACACAATTTTATTAAATTATTCATTTAAATATTATGAACTAGTAGCAATGTCTGTACAGTACTTTAAGATACTTCTTCACAAATATATTTTCAGATACAAAACTCATTACTTTGGAAATAAATGAAATTAATGCCACAATTATTAATAACAAATCTATAAACAAAATCAGTCCCTATTTGTTGACCTTGATTTAACCTAGAGTTTTTTTCTTCTAAATTCATTCAAACAGGATGTTATTCAATGGAAAATAGTTATGCAATAATGAGCGAAGATTAATTCAATTTAAATATCACAACCTTAAATAGAAATGATTGAACAAGACATTCTTCAGTGAGAGTAATGTGTTCTCATGTCTATTTATCACTACATAGGTGAACAGAAGGCAGTTTGGAAAATGCAATAAAGACAAATTCTTAGCCTTTGAAGTAATACTCTGTCCTACATATTCTTAGAATATTGAGATTTATATCATGAAGTTCTCTGTAAACTGAGTTAAAAATGTGTACCTAATGTAGTCACAACCCCATATTAAACATTTGATAAATAGTAGACCATCTATCTTTTCCTCTTTCCCCATTTCATTATCCGTATGCCTGCTTAATTGTATTATGCCTGAAGAGCCAAGTAAGGTTAATTTTCATGGAGAGAATAGAAAACCAGTTCAAATGCATGTAATGATCCATATAAATAAAAAACTTCTGGTTTGTTTAAATGTGAAAAGATAAAACTACAGTTGCTTAAGTGAATTTCTTGGCAAAAAATCAAGACTTGTAAAATAGAACTAGCAAAATCCTTGAGGGTTATAGCAGTATGATAACAACTCAGTAGTTAATTTCTTCACTTCTTTTCTTTTTATAAGCAGTACCTTGACAAAATTTAGTTATTTTTGAAATGCATGTGTATGTATTTAGTACAGCTTATATTATTTATAACTTACAAACTACTGATATAGGGGAATAAAACTCCCAAACTACTATGTTCAGTATGAGTTCATGTTCTCTAAAATCAAAGAATGCATTTTAGGAACAATGGAGATTAAGAGTAGAATGTATTCACTGAGAGAAAGAAAGCTTCTGTCTGAGTCAGAAGGGGTCCCAACAAGGGTTGCCAAAGGCTCTGTCTTTTCTAGGAACTTTTATAGAATAAAATCCTGGTGGGGAAAGCTGGGAACTGTCAAGACAGATGGGCATAGAGTGGGGCAGAACTATGGTTAACCAATAAGATTAATTGTTCAGATAAAATTGATTCAATGAGGACAAATGGAGCGAGTCACATGGAAAGTGGGCATTCTTAAAGAGCAGTGACTCTTCCTTATGGGGTTGGGATAGTGACTCCTGACTTCCTCAGGGTAACAGGGGAATATTTAGAATATCAGTCCTTAGGATATGGGTGCTTTTGTTTGATCTTTTGTCTAGAGGCCTGGCCCAAAGTAGATGTCTGTCTTCCTCACAGTTGCAAGGTATCTGGGTTTCTACCCTGGCTCCTTAGAGGACCTAGCCCTGTCTCACTGCCTATGATATTTCTAACTAACTCAGCTGCTTGTAACACTACTTCTTTGGTAACTCTATATTTTAAGTATTGAACATAAAATATGACATATTTATTTAAATTTAATGCATTTAGAATCATTTAAGATGAATGGCAACAACTCTCTCTAAATGAATTTATTTTTTCGTTTGGAAATGGAAATAAATATCAATTTTCTTTACATTAGAATATTGAATATACTGCTGAAAGCAAGTAGCAATTAAATAAGTCTTTCATTTATTTACAATTCCTAGTTTAAAAAACTCATTAAACTATTACGTATGATGGCTATTATTTATAATTTTTTTTTTCAAATTATAGGATTTCAGTTCTATCCTGAGTTTGCAACAAGTTGTCTTGGGACTAGATGTTAGATTAAAACAGACATAAAAGTTTTACATATTACTAAAAGATTTTTAAAAACCACTGTAAAAAAATCATTCTTTATAGTGATATCACTTTAAATCTATTTAACTGATAAAAAAATATAGAAGCTTTCTTTTTTCTTTGATTAGTGTTTGTATTGTATGAATTTTTTGTTGTTTATATTTTTCATTTGTTATTTTTGTAGTACACTGAAACTTAGTTATTTTTAAGCATTTAACTTTATTTTATCAATTTTTATTAGCATACACTTGCAATACATCTCTTTTGGAAACAGTTTTCTTAAACTCATAACACTAATCCAATAATCTTACCATTTAATCAAATATTTGTTCTTAATATAATTACTGTCATAGTTGAGTTTCAATCTACTATCTGGTATCACTTCTTGGTTTGAAACGCTAAGTCTCTTTATCTTTTATTTCTCTCTTCTCTTGAATTATTTGTAACTCTAGAATATTTTGTTCTCTTAGTTTTATTAGCACCATTCTATTAATTCATGTGTTATACACTATTAATGTGCAGCTGCTCTTTTGGCTTCTCCTAAAACTTACAGATGCTTTATTGGCTAATTCAAATACAAAGGAGCCAAATTCCTTTGATGGAGGAAATATAGGCTCTTTAACAAATGGTGTTAGTAAAACTGACTGTCCACATGCTGAAGTTTGAACATGGATCCGAATCTCTCATCATGCTCAAATTAAAATCAAAATGAATTAAATATCTGAACATTAGAAAAGAAATACTTAAACTGCTGGAAAACAAATAGGTGAAACTCTTGAAGATATAGGTATAGACAAAGATATTCTAGACAAAACTCTGGTCACAAAAGAAGTAACATCAAGAATTGACAAATGTAATAACATCAAATTATAAAGATTCTGAACACTAAAGGAAACCACTAACAGAGTGAAGAGACAACATACAAAGTGAGAAAATTTTTTGCCAGGTTGTTTTCAAATAAAGAACTAATATCTAGACTATATAGATAATTCAAAAAATTAGATTTTCCCCCACATTAAAAATCAATTTAAAAAAATTGGCCTCTGTAATGCATAGACACTTCTCAGATGATGAAGTACAAACAGCCAATAAGCACTTTTTAAAATGTTCAGCATCACTAACCATTCAAGAATCACAAATTAAAAGAGAAAATGAGATTTTATCTCACTCCAGAAAGAAGTGCCACCAAACAATCTACAAATACAAATGCTGGTTAGCCTGAGGAAAGAAAGAAGCCCTTCTCAATTGTTACAGGAAGTGTAAACTGATACAACCACTAAGGAAATCAGTATAGATATTCCTCAAAATACTAAGAATAGAAATTCCATTTGACCTAGCTCTTCCCCTTCTAAGTATCTTCCCAAAAGAGTTGAAGACATCACATCACAGCTATGTTTCCATATTCATGTTTGGTATGCAACTCATCTGTCTATACTTCTATTTGAAATTTGAACCATTTAATCCCTTGATACCTTGACTAATTTTAGCCTTGAAATAAATATTTTAACATTTTATTAGTTCTCATGGGAAGGATTAATTTTCCACAAACAACCCAAAATTTCTAATAGTAACTCTTTATCTCTGTATATATAGATATACAAATATCTACTTATATCTGTCTATTTATAGAGAGAGAGGGAGAGAGAGAAAAATAACTCTTCCCATTCTGAATAATGGATCATCTAGATTTTTTCAACTTTTTAGTTTTTATGTATTCAAATGGGAATATAGCACAGAAAGCATAGCATAGTTTTAATGTGTACTTCCTTGAGCTTTTCTTGATAGCATTTTACCCAAATGTTACCTAAGTAAAAGCATTAGCAAAACACAGAAAATTCTCATTGCTATACTATTAACTACACCACATAATTCATCATACCATATGTGTATGTCATTTTTTTCTTTTCAAGTGGTCTATTTCATACAATTGTATGAGTCACCATAGTTTAACTAATTAATGGCAGATAGATGTTCATATTGTATGTATTTTTACTATAACAGAACTATATCAGTGAAATTTATTTATATAGCATGTACTTAGTGAGTTTATATGAGAGCATCTGTAAAATTAAGTCATTAATCAGAACTATTTGAGTATGTATCTTTATTTTTTATTAATATGAACACTTTTAAAATTTTATTTAAAGAAAAAAAAACAAAACAGAGAGAGGGTAGAAATAATGCATAATTTAAAAAAAACAGTAAGAAATCACTAGTTGATAATTACATATTTTCCTCTTAGAAGTAGTTGTTCAAGTTACAAAATTAAAGCATACAAAGTGGACATTCAGTGAGACTGCAAACAGTTCTGTTCACCTATCCAACAAAACTTAGTAGGTTATCAATCCTACACACTTAACCATACATGCAGTTATATCCTTTAGAGTACTTTCTTTTCCTCTCTGTTTTACAATAGCAATTACACATTTTGGTTTTTATTACTCCTACATTTCTTATTACTGTTTATACTAGAGATACAAGGTGATATTTATTAATATGATTCTTATTTTTATTTATTATTCTTATTTATTATTTATTCTTATTTATCATTTTTGAGGATAGCCTCAAGTTGTCTCCATTTGCCTATGAAGGCCTCAAGATCAACATTTTTTAAAAATATTCTATAAAACTATAATTTCAGCAGTCAAAATTCTCTCCAAGGTTTATATTATCAGATTACTAGCTATTAGTTTACTACTCCTTTATCTTGTATTTTAGTAAGTAATGTAGTAGTAATGCTTTACTAGTCATTTGTGTATTATATTCTATGATTATATTTTTCTCATTTTGTTAAGAGTTTTAAAAGCACTTGGACATTAAAAAATTAACATTTTGACATTATTACCAATATATAATCTCTATTTTGCAATTTCTTACCTGTTTTTCTTTATTATGAAAGCATTTTATATAGTCAAATTTTTGAATCTTGTTCCTTATGACTTTTGGATCCAGGTTTTTTCCTTTCCTTCTCCATATTTTTCTCATAAAAATAAAAAATTTTTCCTTATCAAGCTTTTAGATGACTTTTAATATTATTAGAAATCAAATTTAAATACATTTTTATGGAAACTGGCAATTTTTAGTTCTTTAATCATTTTATCTGAAAATAATAATTTTGACTTTTTTCTGAATAATATTAACTATATTTACGTTTCACAAAAAAATTGACTTAGTGCTCCTAAAATGATGACTATCAGAGCAGTATCCTTGCACTGTCCTAGTCCGTGACAGGAAAAGCTTTATGATTCTTCATTTAGAGTGCAGCTGTCTGAATATTTTTATACCTATGTCTGTATAATAGATCTATGTATATCTATGGTATTATATAAGACTCCATCTCTTTTTTCACTAAATAAAATTTGGTGCTTAATTAAGACATCAAAAATATATTATGGTTTATGGAATTGTGATATTTTGTTTCATTAAATTATGTATATACATTCTTAATAATGAATGACGTTTTTATAAATGTATATATATATGTATTTTATATACATATATTTACATTACATACATAGATTATGAGACATAGATGATATAGATATAGATGATATAGTTATAATTGATG